>JAWQUT010000033.1:2130155-2161606 GCA_033807755.1 Ellobium chinense
CTCTCTATCTCTCTCTCTCTCTCTCTATCTCTCTCTCTCTCTCTCTCTCTCTCTCTCGTTTTCCACGTTTTCATTCACTCTGTCTTTTCCTTATCCTTTCAGTCTTTCTTCCTTTGTCATTCATTGTCCCTTCCCTTGTCCCCATCAACGCACCGTCATCTCTCACCCTTTCTCGCGCTCTATCTCTCTCTCTCTCTCTCTCTCTCTCTCTCNTCTCTCTCTCTCTCTCTCTCTCTCTCTCTCTCTCTCTCTCCCTCTCTCTCTCTCACTTTCTTCCCTTTGTTCATTCTCTTTCTCTGGCTTTCTTTCTTTGTCCCTATGACGTTTGTCATATCCCTAAAACCGCTGTGACAGCTAGACTTTTTTGTGTGTTGTATTCATATGTTTCATAATCGGCTTATCGGGTACATGTAGCGCTGGGTTTGTTTTCACCCAGCGGATAATCTGTGCCAAGCCTCTCAGCCTAAGAGGGTTGAAGGCAGTTGTGGGCCGATAGCTGCATTTGTACACATCGCGATACTTCGTCATCGTATTCCAAGTATGAAGGTATCGATTCTGGTTTGATTCTGATACTCGGTACAAGAATAGCCTTTCAATCCCATTAATCCCATTCGTGATGCTTTCGATACCGAGACTGCTGAAAGGACAAGCAATCTAAGTTAGACAAGCTGTCGTCTCATAAATCGAGAATTTCGAAATCGTATTGAAACCCCAAGACTTGATTGTTGACACCGACAGCGAAATTGATGCATGTCGAAAGTAAACGACATCGAAATTGATGAATATCGAAAGTATCAATACTCAGGAACGATACTACCCGCCACCGCACTAGTTGAAGCGAGCATTGAAAGAGAGCATATGCCCGATATTGGCTAGTCTGAGGAATGAAAGAAAGAAAAATAAGTAAGAGAATGGAGGGAAAGAGGATAAAAAAAAAAATTAAGACATTTACCATCTGTCTCTTCACTCCACTCCAAAGCCAATTGAAGTGTGTGTGCCTTAACGATATTTTACTTTTCTTTGAGACCTTGTGGAGATCTAGTAAATCTTACGCAAAGAAAGAGTGGCATATGCCTGGCGTAGCCATAACGACGAAAGCAAGTAAGGAAGAAAGTATCCCATCTGTCTCAAAGCAAAAGCCGATTAGGGTGTAGTGTGGTCTAAAAGTAACAGTATCTGAAATAAGCCTTTTAGATTTTTAGTTGAGGTGATCGGGGATGGAGAGGGGTAGAGGGAGGAGCTAGGAGAGAAAGCCAGCATAGAAATAGAGGATAATAAAATTGGAAGGTAAAACAGATAGATCGAGGGCATTTTATTTTAGTGTTTTTGTAGCTTGGGGTGTCTTCAGCCCATTTTTCTATCTATCTATCTATCTATCTATCTATCTATCTATCTATCTATCTATCTATCTATCTGTCTCTGGCTGTCTATCTATCTATCTATGTATTTATCTGTCTGTCTCTGTCTGTTTGTCTATTCAGCTGTCTGTCTGTCTGTCTGCCTGTCTGTCCCTTCGTCTGTTCATCTGTCCGTCTGTTCCTCCCTCTCACTTTCCCTCCCTCCATGCATCCATGGATCGAACCATCCAGTTTTCTGTCTTTTTTTTATTTTTTCGTTTTCTTAGCTATATGTCTAGTTTCTTTTTCTCTTTCTCTCTCTTTCACTCTCTCTCTCTCTCTCTCTCTCTCTCTCTCTCTCTCTCTCTCCCCCCTCCCTCTCTCTCCCTCCCTCCCTACGCATTTTTATTCTCCCTACTATAAATGTAAGCAAATATGCTTCATTCCCCAGTCCTTTTTTTTCTTTTCGCGAGTAACTCACTTTCACTGCTAAAAACACGTTTGATAACCTTCATTCGCTCACATTCACTCAAATACATACATCTGACTCTTGAGCAAAATAAGCGGCTTTTTCAGACAATCTTTTTTCTGACCTCTTCCAATCTCCATGCCAAAAACACAAGTGAAAAACTGGCCTGTTTTTAAGCCCGTTCTAGGGAACGAAACCCGCCGCGAGAATTTCGGTTAGGGAAATTAATTGGTCTGTCCTCTCAGGAAATCAGTAAAAATCTGGGTAATTGACGAGGGCATTATGGGAGATTAGATTTCCTGCGGGAAAACCCAGTGATTGATACAGGCAAGGGAGGCAAGTATGTAACGAACATAGTCTGCAGTCTGAAGCTGGCGAGTTTTTTGCGTTTTCCTTTTTTCTTTCCTAGAAAAAGGAAAGTGAAAGGGGTGGGGATGAGGGAGGAGTTGATAATGGATTGAGGAAGAAAAGTACTGTTCTGGTTGTTGTTGCCGTTGTTGTTATTGTTGTTGTTCCTCTTGTCTACTTCATCTTGGTAGTGGTGGTGGTGATGATGATAATGATGGGTAGGCAAGACACGTCACAAGTAAGCTACTGCTTTCCTCGCTACTGTTACTGCTACTGCCTCTTATGATTACTACTACTGCTGCTGTGGTGGTCCTGGGACTTCTGAGAGATATACTATTGAGTTGTTGTTTGTTTTCTTCTTTGAACAGAGTCAAATTACACTGCTGGACCTACCAGTGTTCAAATCTATACAGCCTGATGTAAGTTGGTGTAGATGTTGTCAGTGTATAATTCAGTTGTTGTTTGCCATAGAAAAAAAAATTAAAAGCAATGAGGTAAAAGAGAATGGTGGTTCTTTCTCTGAATTATGAGAATGGAAGTTGAGGAGGAAGGAGGAGACAATTTGGGAAATGCAGAGCATGATCTGTACAGATTCATGCTGCATACTAAAGTATGTAATGAAAGAGGTTGTTGAGTTCATGGATGATTGAAACGTGTTATAGAGCATGTATTTTATTATAGCAATTTTTTAATATTAATCACGTGACCTTCATGTGACCATGCAAAAGAAAGTCATGCTGATTCCTTGAATTATATGTCTCCAGGAGCTGACCTCCTGTGCTTGGACCACCAAGGAGAAGCTCATCAAGGCACCCAATGTCGTGGCCTTCACTAGGAGATTCAACCATGTAAGTTGCTCTAGTTTGGCTACGCTCGACACTTCACTAATTTGAAATCATTTGCACACTTCACATCAGGGAATGCCATTTTTCTGAAATTTTCGAATAAGACATTTCGTGCGGCATAGAAACTTTGCAGAACATTATGATAAAGAAAACAGATTTTAAAGCATTTAGTAATTGAAATATGAACATAAATCCATCTGAGTCGAGACAGTTCCATTGCCATATGTAGGTTAGGCTTGCTTATTTCCAGCAAAAACGATCAGATGGCACAGCTTTAAGGAAATCAGGAATTGTGCTGTGGTTGAATGTTGAATCCCAAGTAGCCTAGATCATAAGATTATATCTATCTCACACACAGTTGGCTGAGTCAGTCATACAGTGTGTCGCAAGAGAAGATTTAAAATATATATATAAATATTTATCAAGGCTGCCAGTTTTCAAATCTTGACAAGTACATGTAGCATATAAAATATGTAACATGTTGTATTCTGATGAAATAATTGTCAAAATGCATCCCATGAAGATATCCAGTGTGATCTACTACTGTACGTTTAGTGCTGCTATAAATGTCAAGTGTTATCGCAGAGAGAAATCACAATAACAGGTGCATCTGGTTTAGTTTGCAGTCTTCAGGTCTTTAAGATACGAAATATAGAATTGATGATATCATCAAACAAGAGGAGTAAATTACGTTAAGAAAGAAATTTTTAAGTAGCAAGAAATTTAGCAGCACAAGTGCAGCATTTGATGCTTTGTATTCATATAAAATATGCAGTATTTCATCTGATAAATGTTTCTGGTACAGTATTCAGAATAAGCATTCATCTAAAGCTATCATGAGGTGTTTGGAGGAATAGAAATAATATTTTTTATCAGCAACATTCATTTCATTTCTTAAGTGTCTGCCAAAAGACCAAAGTTTCTTTATGTTAAACTTATCAGCTATTCATGTCCCTGACTGCAAGTACTTTAGCATAGCCCAGTTTTAGCATCATGTCATAAAATTCTACAATTAATTGAGTGAGAAGGAGTATGTCGTCTGGAAGTTGTTCCACGTTTATTTGAGTCCTGCTCTTGAAGTTTTATCAGTTCCAGATGTGTGATCCAAATAGAGAAAAGTTTTCTAAACAGTAGGCCTGTGTTCATTTAAAAGGAGGGGAAATAGTGAATAGGTTGTTGCCCTTAGCAGACTCATTTTTTTTCTCACATTATGATTTAAAGTGTCAAAACTTTTGAAGGAATCTAGTTTTCAATCTTTTTTTTTTATTATTAAATAATGAATAATGAGCTGAATTTTGAAAACAGTAGCAACCCCTTTGATGAAAAATAGAAATGGACTCATATATTTTTTTTTAAATCTTTACCTTTTCACTCAGACTTTATCATTTAATAGAGGGGCATCTCAGTTAGAAGATCTTTATGTATTCAGATCTTTTATCCAGTGTTATGTAAACATTCAGAAAGGAGTGGGTTCTTAAAAGAAATACAAATGAATGTGCAGAAGAAGCTGTGTTGCTTCACTCCTTAGGATATTTGATACTCATGGAGTATTAATTTGTCTTTGAGGGTTAAATCTGGTAGTGATGTTTGACAAACATGAAAATTCCTATCATCTTTATTATTAGGAGGAAAGAGGGTTAAAATTGTTTACTGGGGATGCAAGATACTTTTGCTGGTTTGTTTTTGTTTTTTAAATTGGAAAAACCCTGGGTGTAACCTGTTTGGAAAAAGAACATGTTTTCAATATTTTTCCTTGGCCTGGACTCATTACATTAACAGAAGGTAATGACATTATATATGTGCAGGTGGAAGATATTATTCCTGTTTAAAATGTTACCCAAGCTGTAACTAATTTTCCATGGATCATTAGCTGTCTAAATTTGTCATGTCGGTGAGGCAGGAAATAAAAGATTTTATGTGAAGTGGTGGACATGATTGCACTTCATGTTATTATGTTTCATTAGACAGACATATATTTTATATTTGATGCAACTTAGTTTCAGGAGAGTCAGACATAGCGTTAAGATGCAAAACATTATGAAATGACCTTGTATATTGCGATAGTAAACGTAAATTTGCATCATGGTTTTGGGTAGAAATGTGTATGTTTTTATGTATAACAGAAGAAAGAGTTGGGCTTTCAACAATGAACTTGATAATAAACAGAGAAGATAGCTACGCTGTTCCAAGTTCAAATCTTAATACCATTTTGGTGTCACCACCAAATGGAGTTATGCTGAGAACTGAGAGAAATATCAGCACGAAGTACAATTCTGCAGATAAATTACATGTTTCATGTCATTTTAAGACACTTACAGAGAATGCTGAGTTTCATTCGGAAGATCATGTAAACTTATGAATGAATCGCAGCGCTCATCACCTCTGACTTTAACATTTTTGTTTTGTTTTCCGTGTCTTCCTCAGGTCAATTTTTGGGTCCAAAAAGAAATTTTGAATTGCCAGACCCTTAAAACAAGAGCTGAAGTTCTAGCCCATTTTATAAAAATAGCCAAGGTAAGGGCATGATGTCTGCAAGATCATGGGAAGGGAAATGCTCATGCTGTGAATGATAGAGCAGATCATTTTTAACCCAAAATTTATTACATTGCATACATTTTCATTTTTTTTTTGTTGTTTCTTTCTTTACTAATGTAGCAGTCACTCTTTTTGTCCTAACGCTATCAAGGGCTGTTTTCAAGCACTAACAAAAAAGACAAATTCACCATTGGGGCTAGATAGCAGATTTCATAGGATCAAATCTAAATGTCATTTCCAGTCTTTCTGAAAAAAAAAATACTTATTTAGGTGAAGTTATGTATTTTTACTGTAATTTCTTCTGATATGAGGTAACTCTCTCAATTGTCTCTACTTTTCAGAAACTCCATGACCTCAACAACCTCCATGCAGAGATGGCTGTGATTTCAGCCTTACAGAGTGCGGCTATCTTTAGACTTTCTCATACATGGATGGTGAGTTACTGTCTAGGCTTTCTCTGTGAATTTAAGGGAATTCTCACACCAACCAGGATGTTTTGTTTGCCTAACAGGAAGTAGTACAAGAAGAGTAAAATGATGGTTCTCAAACTCTGTGCAGTTTTCAAGGCAAAATAAGACATGCACCATTTGAAAAGGAATTATTTCTGATGGTCAGAAATAATCTATGTGACTGTCAGTGCTTAACATGTTGTTTTTTTTTTTTTTAAGAAATTCAAGATTACTGTTATGTCACTTCAGCAATCACTTAAAAGGATTTAGATGATATTCAGAGAGGAGAAATCGGTAATTTTGTGGATAACAACAGTTTAACATGAGATTCTGGAACATTGTTTCCATGCACAGACAAGACCATTGCCTCAATGTGAAAACAGTGCATATGCTTCTTTATGCTGTGTTACATTTAGGGTTATTGCAGCAATGTGAGGAAGCTTGGTTTACTTTCCCTCCAGCCTTGTTCCCCACTCCCCCACCCCCTTCCAACAACAGGCCTCATTCCCTGCAAGCCTTTTTATATTCCACTATGTCCTCCTTGTGAACTAGACAGCATTGGTAGGGTGAGTGTGGTGAGGAGAGGTGATAGACACTCATATTTTGTCTAGCCCAGCAGGGAGGCACCTGTGTCCCATGCTTAACCCCTCTGGAGAGACAGAGCTCCATCACTTTCCCTAATTGATCCCAAATTATGATGGATCACACGGGGGTTGTCTGCCCCTAGCTTTGGCAGGGTATTGGTTAATTGGGCACACATCCTCCATTTACAGGCTGGCAGGGATTAATTATGAGTTATGGCCCCTTGCATGCTTAATGATAAGTTATTGCCCCCTTTCCTCTCACAAGCTCAGAGTCATTGCCCTTTGTTTGTAACCACTTTGAAGTCAGCAAAAAAACACAAACTCATATGATTTATTTTCATGGATGTTTGGATAAGAAAGGTTGAAGCATATGTAGGTAATGGTTTTAAGAGAAAAACAAATACATCTTTCTTCCTGAGATAAAAAGTATTTAAAAACCAAGGTTGAGCTCGAGTTCAGTTCCAGCCACTTCCACTTCCTTATTTTTTTCAAAGTAAAATATGCTGCATTTAAATAGCAACTCTTTTGGAACATGAACAAAAACTGCAGTTAAAAAGAGTTGTGGTTATGCAATGTCCATAACACAAAGAAAGCAAAAGTATGTTGCAGTAAATGTAAGGTTAAAAAAAAAAAATTTCAATAAAGTGAAATTACATGATCTTATCTGTTATGTGGGAAATGTTATGAAAGTATGATACAGAATAGGTGTAGCGATGAAAGGTTTAAAAATTAACATATAAAGCTACAATCAGGCCCACTCAAGTTCAGATTACAGGACACTGATCCATAATTTCGAGTTTATGATACAGCTGAGTTCATGAGCAAAATTAGATTATGAAAGAAAAACAAGTAACTCAAATGTAGCCAACACAGTGATAGAATATACGAAAATGGAAGTTTTTCAGGAACACCAGATTCGAGTTTATGGTGTCCAGATGTATAGTTTTTTTGGCAAGTGAAAGTCTCCAGACAGGGGCAGTCCACTCTTGGGGATTAGAAATATGAGGAAACATCTATGAGTTGCTAATTTGTAATGTGGAATAAGTAATGGAGAGGAAGTCTCCTTCATTTCTGATGCCCCTGAAATGAACTGCTTATGCTGTCAGGAGCCAAGATGAACATGTGCCAATGAAACAGCTTATCTCGTTGTATTGTCGCTGTGCTTTCATAAGGGCCTAAGTCATTGTCCTCAGTCCTGAGAAAACACAGGGAAACTGTTTTGATGGCAAAGCAAAAACAGCTGGCTCATGTCGAGAAGTGCCTGTATCATTATATAAATTATAAAAGAGAGATAAAAGTCTTTGAGAAGGCATCCTTCAGTAGGTAGCAACAGCAATTGCAGATGGAAAATATTGATTCATTTTTATTTTTTTATTTAAATGTATGAAACGGTGGACCTCAATCTCCTGAACAGCATGGTACCTTAATTCCCCTTTGGCCCAAGTTTGATTTAATGACATCAACCATTATGGAAAGACACTGACCACATTGTTAGTTAGAAGGATAGGGAAGTAGATAACAGGATCAAGGGGAGGTAAATGTTCCAAATGAACATCTGTCTCCCTGTGTGGAACGTGTGATGAATAGGAAAGGTTAGTGAGAGTTCAGCTCACCTCTTCAATTGTCAGGTGACAGTTACAGATAGTGAGTGATCAGAGGAGGCTCTCTGCTGAGCTAAGATATTATACGAACATGGGTCCAGATTATGCTTGAAGATGGATGTATTGGATTTAATGCCAAGAGAGTGGGTGCTTTCCAGTTAGTAATTGTGACATGGCAAACCAATTTACCATGTTCATAAAAGTAGTAATTTTAGTGGTGTTTCATACTAATAAATAGACAAAGTTTTAACAAAAATGTTTTCATTTGCCCTTGACGCGTGCAATTTAGAAAACTTGATTTGTTTATTTGCATATATGATAATTTCTTGTGTGTATTTTGATATTATGTAAATGATTTTAATAAGGGGGAAAGGCTGAATGACGCAGTTAGGGAGGTTTGTGAACGAGAAAAAGTGCAGCCCGGTAATTCAAAACTTTCAGGACATTTTTACAATCTTTTTCCACAGGCACTTTGCTTTTGCAAGGCTAGTAAGTTATTTCATCATCTTTCTTAAAGAATGGTGACAAGGTGGAGTTCCCTACATTTTAAAGAGTGCTTTGCATTTCTGTCTTCCATAGATGCTTTCCAAGAAAGACAAGAGCATGTATGAGAGGATGGCTGACCTTTTTTCAGAAAACAACAACAGACAGAGGTTGAGGGACTACATGGAGAATGTACGGCTACCCTGCATACCTTACTTGGGTAGGTCACATAAGAAAATGCTGTACAGAAATAGATCTGATACTGTTACTTGGATACAAATCAAGATGTCTTGAGAATAAGATGAAAGAGGGTCTTGTCAAAAAATTTTAATGATCTAATCTTATGGAATAGTTAATCCTTATAAGTAAACAAGGAACAACAGAAATTTGCAGAAAAGTTGGAGACTAATTCATACAGAAAATATAGGGGAGAATTTATGATATCTCTGGGTATGTTTTTTATTTGTTGTTATTGTTGTCATTGCCTTGGACTCAGAGTAAAGGTAAAGGTGTTTAATGTAGTCTTTATGCATGTATGTATTATCCAGGTTGTGAACAGTGACAGATAGGTACAGAGTAACCTTTATGGATGAATTAAAATAAATGAACTGATAAGTAATTTAGTGTTATTATTAACACTTTTAATCCAATGAGGTTACAACTTCTTTTTTTTTCTCCATTTCTAACTTTTTATATTGGCTTTAAGTATGAGAGGATTGTTTTCATGTTTGTTTCTCAGGTCTGTACCTAACTGACTTGATCTACATCGATGTGGCCCATCCTCACTCAGGAGGGATGGAGAGTCAACCACGACGGGTACAGATGAACAATATCCTCAGAGTTATATCAGAGTTTCAGCAGTCAGAATATGGTAAGATTTCAAGATAAGGGATGGGAAGAAATTAGATTTGCATTTCTAACCTATACATTCTGATTTTAATGGATGCTTTGTTATGCCATTCTTGTAACTGGCATTGATTTCAAGTCGATTTTCAGTGTTTCATAACATTACTTTCAGACCTCTGTGGTTAAAAATAGCACCAGTGCAACATAGCTGTTAAAAATTATCACAATCTGCTAAACACAAAGTCAGTTTTATTTGCTGTTTTGGTTTTCAAATACCATACCATGAGAAAAACAAAATGAATTTTTGCTACTAATGACAGTCATATTAAATTAAGTCCTAGAATAGGTTGCTTAGGTGCAGAGCTAATTCTTTGATAAATTTCATCTGGTCAGGAAGGGGGAAATCTCTGATGAAAAGCACAGTTTGATGGAGGGAACAAAATAAGGGGGAGTGGATGTAGAGAATGGAACAGTAGAAAATTATCAGTTTGAATCAAAGGCAAGTGGAAGGCAGAGAGAGAATGAAAGGAGTGATGAATACTGTCTTCTTAATACTAGTAACACCATGTGTCTCTACTGTCCTATCATGACACTTTGAAGATTAAGGCAGCAGCTGGAGTGAGACTAGCGTCTGCTGATCATCATCAACATGCAAAAAAAAATTGACACTTACTTCTTAAAAGGTAGCATATCAGTTTGAATTTATTTGACACTCACTTCATAAGGGTGAAATCTGATCTGTGTTTGATATTTCTCTCCCTCAGAAAACCTCACAGTATTAGAGCACATCCAGAACTACCTCAAGTCCATGAGGTACATAGAGGAACTACAGAAGTTTGTGGAGGATGACAACTACAAGTGAGTAATCCATGGTTTATTCAGTGTGGGTTTGCTCAGTGTGTGAAGATCAATAACATGAGATCAGATAATTGGTTCAAGAATTTCTATCTTGACACAATGACATATTTTCATAGCTCACAAATGTTGATTTATTGAACTTTGTATATGGTGACGTTCAAAATGAGTGAGTATATTGCAAGTTTTTTTACAATAGGTTCATTGGGATTTAAGAACAATTTGATTATCAGATGCTGGCACACAAATGAGATATTTTGTTTTGGAAGTAGTTTGTAGAGTATAGCCACACTGTGTGAGTGCACTCTTCTAACATGGATATTATGCAGGGGTTTTGAAAGTCAATTACTGATGTAGAGTAAGGTCATGAATTTGAACCTACAAAGTTGCACTGTACAAGCTCACTGAATGATATTCCCAGTAAAGATGTGACAAAAGCTATATACCTTTCCATCATAACTGACTATTTATGTTTCCTTATCTCAGACTTTCATTGAAGCTGGAGCCCCCAGGCACAGCATCGTCGTCCTCATCCCGTGAAGATGTGAACACTTACCCTCCCCCGTCCCCTCATTCTGAACCCAGAAACCAGTTGACTGTCACCAGGGTGGCAGCTTCACATCGAAAGTCCAGGAGTTTAAGTGCCAAGTAAGTTTTCTCAAGTTTTTCAAGATCATTTGTTGATGAAAAATTTCACTGAGAACAAATCAGAGGGGTGGCAGAACAAAATACAATTTTCAGAAAATTGAAAATTAAAGTCTGAAAAAGAACACATTTGATAAAGACGCAAATAGAAAGAGTGATGAAACAACATGAATTTTGAAAAAAAATCTTCTGTTAAGCATAGTTTCCTCCATCAGTTTCTCCATCTGCTCCTGCCATCCTTGCAAGGGAGGACAAAGCAACTCACGCTGAAAGTGGCATTTACTGAAAATTTACATTTCATTTCTTGAGCATGGGTCTTGGCCCTAAATGAAATTTTGTCACACCAAAATCAGAAGTGGTTTTGAACCATTTAGGATAATATCTTCTCTTCTAGTATGCTTTTTACCAGTTCATATTTTTTTTTTTAATTACATTAATCATCGACTGAAATTATTCTAAGATAACAGATTATACCATTCACTTATGTATTTATGTGCATCAGGTTTTTTTTGCTCCCTGAAAATCATCTTCATTGAAATTACCATGCTGTTTATTGTTGAGAAATTGATTTACTTAATAATACATGAAATAGAAATAATAACTGATGCAAGGCACCAAGCAGATATCAGTCTTTTGACTTCATTGCTTTTCCTATATCTTTTTACAGCTTTATGTCCTGTACTCATCCTCAAGTAGAAAAATCCAACAGCCTTCCAAGTCGAGCCACAGCCCCGTACATTCAGGGTATTCGACATTTGTTGGATGACAGCGTGTTAGAGGAGTCACCGTGTGCCTCCAGTGAGGGCTCGGTGTGTAGCAAGTTGCAGACAGGTCAGTTGGAAGTTGAGTTGTGTAGTCTTGAGTTAGGCAGATTCATGACTGAAACTCGTATACTGTATTTGTTGTGTTATGAAAATCTTGTTTTCTTTGCCCATAACTTTGCAAGAAGTGCTTTATAGTATATAATCATACTTCATAGTATATCATGCTGAGATAAGTACAGGGTATGTCTCGGAACCAGCAAACTTAAGCTTAGGTCTCTAGATGAGGAACTGAAAGACAAGCTCAAAAGATGATCCAAGTCTTTTGACGTGGATTTTTGTCGATTGCAGAAACTGAAACTACAATCATTTCTGTTCAAGAAAATATTAATTTTATGGGCAAGCTGTAACTAACATGTATTTATGAATAAGTTGTGAAGTTTTGTATAGAGGATATCAAAAATGGAAATGAAAGTAGGACTCTTATTGACTCCATAGGGAAATTGGTTTACAATGTCATACAGTGTTATACATGTTATTTATATTACAAACGCATAGAACAGATGATTATGATTTACATAGTGTACAGTTGTCCTTTTATCATAATATTCTCAAACATTTTGTCATTGCTGAGGGGTTGTCTCCCACCACTTCAGACAACTATAACAAAGTTACATAAATTGTATTTGTGTGTCTTGCTACAGACAACAGAGAGATGCTGGATTCCACATCCAGTGATCAGGAGTCTTTCTGGCCTGCCATCAACAAGTAAGTCAGATTCCCTTAGATGGTTTAACCTTTTCACATACATTACACTGATTATGGTTGTTGCCTTTCCACTGAAAACTCTTGCTCCACATTCATTCCCAGTTTAGTTTAGTATCTGAAAATGGTTTTTAAACAAAATGACACCAATCTTCTGAAATTAGTGGTGGGAAGGGGTTAGATGCAAATAACTTGCTGTGATTTGGTGGGGGTGGCGGTGTGAGTCAAGGCTTTAGAGCCCCAAAATCCCATAACTAATGGAAATCCATAAAAACATATTGTGCATCTGTAATATGGGGTGGAGGGTAGCATGCCTGCAAAAATCACATAGGTTTAGACTGTCACCTACACTGTGCTTGCAGAAAGCTGTGATATTTGCAGCAAACACACATCATGAACATATACTCATTGTCTTTGTCTCCAGCAGTTTTGCCAGGCGAGAGTCGGAAGAGGACCAGTTGGCGGTCACAAATGAGCACAGCTTCACTTGTCAGGGCTGTCTCAAGAGGAAAACACTCATCAAGGAAGGGAAGAAACCAACAGTAAGTCTGATAGATTATTGTTTTAGGGAATAGTAGGGAAACGCCCACCAAGGAAGGGAAGAAATCAGCAGTAAATATCTGAAAGATCTTTATATTACGGGATCCGGATGACAGAATCTTTATTACCCTTGCTTGTGAGTAGTGCCAAAGCAATCCTTCAAAGGAAATTCCAGCCACCTGTTCTACACTTTCAGGTAGCATTATAATTTTACTTTGCAATTAAGTTCTTTTTTTTTTTTTTTTTTAAATTTTGTTTGCAGAGTGTGATTCAGTGTTTCCATGTATATGCAGAAATCCATTCTTCGGGGCAAAAAACCAAATGGTCTGAAATCCAGCTTATTATATACTATTGTTGATTAAAGTGCATTACTATAGTACACACTGCCCGTTTCTAATTCTGTAAATTTTTACTGCAAAATTTCGTAACAAAGTGCTAAATCGTGTCTTTTTTCTTTTTTTTTTTCCTTGTAATTGGTGGTAATCTTGAAAAGACCTTATCTCAAAATACAGTCGTTTCTTTACCACTACATTTCACGCAAATAGGTACAGCTTTGTGTCTCAGTAATAAGTTATATGGAACTAAGGAAAGGACTGTCTCTCAAAGTGATATAAGGAGAATTAAAACTTTGAAAAATAAAGTGCCTCTTGTAGGATGACGGCTCTATTCTGTGCCTGAACACATTGTTAGCTTCAGACTTGAAATTATGTAATGTCATTGTGTCCTCTCTCTTACAGGTGTCTTCCTGGACCAGATATTGGGTAGCCCTGTGGGGATCCAATCTCTTGTTTTACCCAGCCAAAACTTTGAGAGGTTCAGAACGCTCAAATGTAAGTACATTTGGTAAGGTTACATGTATCTTGAAACTCAATCACTGGATTTGCAGCTTCTGATATCAGAGTTGCACAATACAGATGAATAATAGTGTGTCTTTATAAGGTGTCAAACACAAGGAAAAAGGCATTGACAGAAAGACACCAGGACAAGCAAGAACAAAGTTTAGAAAAGTACAATTTCTGTTTTTTACAGCACAAAGCATTTACCTGCTTAAGGATGTCACAGGTTTCTGTGAAACAAGAATGTAAATTTTCAGATATTCCCACTCTTTCCACTATCTTAAAGCCTGTAAAACTTTAACATTATTTGTAGAACTAGAGGCACTGGACCTTTTCCACAGTTACTGACATACTGCAACCAAGTCTCAGTAAAATTTCTGGCTTTAATGTCTTTTCAGTTTAAAGCAAATCCACACAAGATGACCTCCATTATAGGATGGATGGTTGTCATGGGAGACAACCCCCTCCAGCCAGATGCATTCCAGCTTACAGACCCTGTCAAAGGTAGGTCACTCATCAAGTTAAACCATTTAACATTTGTGGCTTAAGAGCCAGATGTAGTTGCTCTAACTTCTATCAGCACATCATGTGAATGTCAGTTCAACTCGTCACTTCCTGCTCAACTGAGAGAAGTGAATGATGTGTGGGCATGGCTGGTATTGAAGCAGTCAGCTGGCACCCAGCACAGCAAGGCAATAATAATAATAACATGATGAACAGACACAGCCAGATACTCTTACCCAGTTGGAGGCTGAGCATTTCAAGAGTTAATAAGCAAAGTGGGTTTCACCTTTTAGAGTTCATGACCTAATCAGTCATTGAATGATTCTGAATGCCAAAGCAGTCAGCCAGAGGAATTCTGACCATCTGTTAGATACTTTCAATCAGTATATAATTATGTAGAATTTCACCATGCAGTCTCATTTTTCACATTATTTGCAAAGTGTGGTGCAATGGTTCCACTATGTGCGGAGTTCCAGTTCTTGGGGGAAAAAAATCATAGTTTTTTTTCATAGTAAATTCATCTCCCAGTGAGGTTGGTCTCAGACCCATACATTGTAGACAGGTTTTGAGCTTGTGGTGTCCAGTAATTTTTTAACTTTCACATGTGTTTGTTTATTTTCTCAGGTAATGTGTACAAGTTCCGTGCAGGTACACAGTGCAATGCTTTACAGTGGTGCCGGTATCTCAGTGATGCGGCCAAACGAGGATCACAGAAGGTGAGTGAGACTTCAGGTCATATCAAATTAAATCAACAAAAATGAATGACTGCAGTCAAGCATGAAAGCCTCAAGCATATCATCACCAGAAATAATATTGTTGGAAGTCCTCGAAGTCATTTTAGGGCATCTGATAGTATTATTTCCAGGTAGCAAAACGGGAGTCAGAATGAGTTCCCTTGAAAAATTTTCACACCCAAATTTATTCCTCCACCCTAGATCTTCACATATTCCTCAGAATGCAACAGACTCAAATTAGGTGCAATGGTCCTGAAGAATTTGAATAATGTGTGCTGGACTGTAATTACTAAAACAGAACAGGGACATAAATCTCCTGGTATTTTCATTTTCTGCTGGTAATTTGATATCCAAGGGGTCTTACTGTTATTGATAATGGCAGGCATCCTAACAGTTTTAGTAGGAAGTGATGCCAGTGTAAAATGAAACTGTTCCAGCCCAGAGAGCAACTGTGGACATGTCCGGTTAGAAATAATGATGTTTCCAGTAACAAGTTTAAAATTTTAATATTTTTGAAAGCAGTCACAATGAGATGTTGTTTTTGTTTCCAGCAAAAGCTGAGGCTCTGAGAGATTGTTTTTCTTTTTTTCTTCAATTTCAGCCTGTGAATCTGATGTCATTTGATTGAAAGAAGTGAACGAGGAATCTCATTTATCTGATACCACTGTAAAGCTCCACATTCATCAGTGAGGAATCATGGGAAGATAACCCACTCACTGCCACCCACCTTGCCTTTACAACAGTTGTTCCCCCCTGTTTCGAAAGGGGCAGGTCAGCAGGTCTGACCTCTGGATTTTCAGGAACAGATATTTCCCATCTGATCTGGATTGTACAGTTGGCAAGGGACGGAACTCCTGCACAGATACCCTTTGTGATAGGGTGTGTGACTCTAGTCAAATGAACATTTGAAGCCTAAGGATTTCCAACCACCTATGTTTTTAATATACAGATCTAGTTATAAGAAACCAGTTGACATTACAACAGGATCTCTCCAAACAACTTCTTTGTTTTAATCAGTGAGAATTTTTAGAGCAGTGTTGTTGAGACCTCATGTTAAGGTTTCTTTCCTTTTTTCACAAGGAGATTTAAGTTAATTTTGTTTCGTTGCTGCGTTTTCTTATGTAGTTCTGAATTTCGACTTGCTAATCAGTCTCCTGTGAAGGTGAAAAAAAAGACATAGCCCAAGAAACATCGTTGGGTTCTTAAATCGCCACATAAAGATATGTATGAAAGGAAAGAAATTCAGAAAACTATGGTGTCTATTTTAAGTTAAGAATTAATCCTGAAGGTTTCAGATGATGGTCCGAGGCACTATTGTCACTGAGACTGAACATCTGTGTTGGAAATGGTTTGATCATTTTGCTAAAACAGATGATCTTTGACACAGAAAATCAGCCATCTGCCGCCAGTTTCTCTTGTAAAGAGTGGAGTACTTTACAGCACAGGAAGTGTTTACAGCACTTGTTCAGGTCTTAGAGCAAAAGTGGGTGATATGTTGACATACACTAAGCAGAAAAGGAAGTTAGGTATTCAGTTAATACATTTTTGCTCCAAGTCGAGGATGTATGAGCTCAGAAGAGCTGAAAAACTGTGTTTAGAGTAAACACTTGCAAGTTTCACACCATGAATATATGGCAGTGGCCAGGGAGAACATTCCAAAGCAAAAGTTGCATTGTCATAATTTATGCCTTCTTGTTCGCATTTTAAGATAAAATGGCCCCGTCTCCCATGGGAACGAACCAGTCCTATCAAAGTCAGTACCTTTGAATACTCTGTAAATTATCACATTGTAGTCATCAGCATCATTATTTTTCATTGTCATCATCATCTCTTTCTTCATATTCATTGCTATTATGGATGAATATTGCCCATTGTTGTTGTTGTTCATGAGGATTGTGGTCATATCATCAATCAGTATTGTCATTTTATCACTTAAGTGATTGTTTGTTGCAGATTTTCATAACTATCATTATCATCCTCATTTTTATCACTCTTGACATGCTCTTGTCTGCCCAAGCAAAAATCCAGAAATACTCATAATTTCAATGCACCCATTGCTTATTTCTGCACTTACCTTAAAGAGCGCATGCCAAGTATTTGGTTTTACAGTTGATCCGTGTAAATCAATACACATCAAAGCTGTGTTAAGCTTTCATCTTTTTAAGCAATAAATGGCAACAGAGAAGTTAAAAGCTTCCAGTTAAATGATCAAGAAATCATTTCTTATCCTGGTCACAAAATTTTATAACGTAAGTTCTACTGAGATTAAGTTCTTCTATAATATGTCCAAGCTAAAGTTCACGTAAATATTAGTATAAGCTGCCCACGTTAAAACAGAAGTGTAAAAATGTTGAAACCTACTATACTCACAGAACATTTTGACACTAGTATCAGTATGTCTAATGTCCACTGCACTTTGCAAATGACGCCCGTTTTTAAACAATTTTTCATAAAGCTGTTTCTGACTTTTCTTTGTGTGCCAGGGATGATAAAACCCATCACATCACAGATGTCTTCCAAACCTTGCCTGCTTTTCGCTGCTGTCTATTTATCTGTCTGTATTTTGCTTTTGTGCATAACAAGTCTTCATATTCCTGTTCCAGTAGTATTCTATACAGTGTAAGGTTCACACAGTGGCAGAGCATTAAAATGAAAATTACAAGTATTTTTCTGCGGAATGCCAATACATATTTTCTAGAAAATAATTAAATAAAGATGGGCATGGTTTAGGGGATCTGGAATCACTCTGTGAACGGACTGATGTTGGCAGTACAAGTTTAAATGTTCCAGTGATTACAAAGATGCTGAAATCTTCACCATAGATATTGAACTAATGTTTGCTCAGAATATATTAAGTTGAACTTCCTTATATCAGCACAAATACAGAAACTCAGAAACCCCTTCTAATTACTTGCCTGTGCACATGTGCACATACGCTCACTTACACAATCCGTCCTGCAAATCAGACAAGCAGCACACAGTTGAGGGAAAGACATGGAGATGTAAGTAACAACAGAAAAAGTCGACGCACCAACACCTTTTCAACATAAACAACTCTTAAACTGCTGCATTTCATTTTTGATACCCAGCTGTCCTTAGGATACAGTGATACTCAAGACAGTAAATAATTGCCCTCCATTGTTTCATTGATCCATGCTTCAAAGCCTGTTACTCCTAAATTATATCAGTATTCCAAATCCATGCGTCCTTTTTTTTTTCCCAAGTCATATTTTCATCTCATCTCCCACCCACCCCATTTTCAAAGCCAGTACTGACAAAGCAAAGGTCGTCCTGCTGTTGTGGATTTGTAATTAGTAATTTTTTGATTTTTCATTTCATTTTTGTTCAAAGTTATTTTAATCCATATAGACTCGTATCTGAACATTCTTTTATTTTGTATGTATGTATGTACGTATGTGATTGAATATATGAATCTTAAGATAATGCTGATGTATGAAAAATGGATAGCTTAGAACATGCACACACTGTGTTGACTGTCTTTATGATTATAGTGGATCTTGTCGATCTTTGCTTAGGACTGGCCGATTATGTGCAAAGACCATCAATAGAGTGTGTTTTTTTTCTAAGCATTCTAAATGTTTGTGTGTATAGTTCGTTTGTTTATTTGAGGTTTTTCACATTCTGCAATGAATTTTTGTGTGAAATGCTTTGACAATGGCTGGGTAAAGCAATGTATTGTATGATTCAGCTACCCGATCTGTAAGAAAAGTGTAAGCTTGGCTTGGTTTAGATGAACACTAGAGAGGAATTATTATCACGCTGGTCTCTGTGTTTATAAACCCGATTTGTGACCCTGGATTACTGAAGGGAATAAGAAGGATGGGCCAATGTCGTGATAATGGCACTAAATCTCCTGCCAAAGCTACTGATATTTCTTTAAAGAAAGCCTAGTAAAGATTGCTGTGCAGTTGTAATAGCAGGTGCTGCAACTCAAAGCTAGGGAGAAAATTATGTGCATCACTACTTACAGAAAATTCTCATTTCAGCAACGTTTTTTCCAGGAATGGAAGTGAAATGATTTTTGGAGAATTTCCTGCACATGCACCGAGTCATATTTCATCACTTCAGTGCAAGAACTCTGTAACTAACAATGAAAATAGAAGCAGCTGTCAGGTTATTGCACTTATTGAGGTAATACTCTGAGGAATAGGCGGCTGTAAGTCTACAGTAAAGGGAGAGTAGTGTGCTCAGCAAGCGCAGTGTGTCCACCTCTTTATCCCCCTTTGTAATTATTATAATATTATACCAACAACTCGGATCTCGGGCTCTATGCAATATTATGTCGGTTGTGTTGATGCAACTATGTACTGATCTTATTTTCCTCTCTACAATGATCATAAAGTCCTATATACTTATCATTTCAGTGTCTACTTTATTACAAATTTTTTTTATTCAGATTCATTTTCTTATGGACATGCTATCTATCTTTGAGGTACTATGTACAATACTTTTTTTTTTTCCTTTTTCACCTCTGTTGGCACTTCACACTCCTACTGGATTTGTGACAGAAGCCAGTGTTTTAAATTGGCAGAAGAGCAGTGAGGTCATGCCGTTGTGGACGAAGACAGTTTAACAAAGCTTCACCGATAACACAGGAGTGCTTTGTGGATGAAGAGACACCTGTTATTTCACACACTTCGTCGCTGATGAAGTATTGAGGCACAAGCATTTCTGCTTCTGTGCTATACCATAGATGTGATGCTCACAACAGGTGGAAATTGTCAGAGCCTCGTCCATCATTATCACACTATAAACTTTTTAGGCTGGGTTAGCTCTTACTTTGTTTCATATCAGCCATGAGTAACTCCTGGCATGCTTCAGCTGCTCTTCCGCTAATTTCAGACTGGTTATGATACCCAAGACATGACTTACTCCACCAGGGGAGGTCGGCTGCATCAAACACTGATGTCTCAAAATTCTGACAGTCATTATAGGCCAAGTGCTTAAAAGAATTATCTACTCACACATACTCACCAGACATTATAGAAATGTAAGGGAATTAATCATTTCCCAAGTCCCTATTGTGTAAGGTCTGTGTGGGTTAAGTTCTTCTGCAGAAGTTGAAGACCGTGCTGACTGTAACTTAAAGAAATGCCAGCAAAGTTGTCATTTTCTAACTTTCTTGTGCTATAGACCTGTACAGGTCAGTGAGTTAATCACCCCTGCATACTTACTAGAAAATGGTGGCACACCAAGGAGTAATACATTAATTTTTAAAGAGTAAGTCTTTGATAGGCATTGTTACATTGTAATGTCATGAGACTATTAAGCCTACCTAGGTTAATGAGTCATTCACCTCTGCATACTCACCGAGATATAAGCAGGGGAATTAATCACCAATGTAAGATAACTCTTTAGTCCATTTGACCTAAACTGAGATGTCTGGAGGCATTGCTGTGGTCTGAACACACCTACCTGATGGTGGAAATGAATATGATCCCTGATGTTGACGAAATACCATTATGGCTCATTGATGTCATAGTGTTGTATTCACGAATGTGACATTTAATATTGATGTGTGACATTTGACATATATATCCACAGTAATATGTGTCATTTACCGACATATTCGATGGCGTATGAGTTTTGAATCATGCTGCCGTTTGGTACTCACTGCACGATTTGTATCAATAGTGACGCTAAGGTGGACTAGGAGGAGGAAGAGCAAAAGGGAAGGGAGTGAAAATGCTAGATTCATCCCCTAACTGGTGGCTTCCCTTGGCCTTCAGATCCACTTGCACTGCATAAGGCCACACACAGAAGAAGTGATAACCCCTAACACTGCATTCCTAGAAAACCACCCTTAACACGGCATTCCTGGAAAATGGGGTCTGTGAATTTCAAACCAAGTGAATTTTCTCAAAACTTTTCTAGGAATGGGGAATGTATTTTAGACATCTTTTTACACATTTAAAAGGATTTTTTGATAGTAACAACTCATTTCTATGATCGTCACCTGAGGAAATTTATTTTTGGGTTGTTTGGAAGTGTCAGAATAGTACAACCCACTGCTCTGGAAGACTAGAAAATATCACCCAATTACCATCCAACCAACCAAAGTTTTGCTAAGCAGTTATGTAGTGAGTGTACCTGTGAGTGGGATAATGAAACTACAAAATCAGTTTTTCATTTGTCAAATCATGACTGCTGGAATGGTTCCCAGCCCCCCTAGCCCCTTTCCCTACCAAGTTCAACCCATTTGTTCTTCCTCAACTTGCAGTTCAGCGTCCAATATTTTACAATACCACACATTACTAATACCTTGGATACATACTATACCTACATACTACATGTTCCCTGAATTCAGTCAGACTTTTAGTTCATTTGTAAAATACTTTTGATTTTCCTCAGCCTCTAGTTTGGGTAGCCAGGAATATCAGACCAGGCTGTCTTCCTTTTTTTTTTTCCATCTTATTAGTGAGCAAAGCCAAATAGACTCAACCGGGCTTTGAGCTTCTGAGTTAGGCTGGCTCAATCAGGCAAACTGTACATGCTGTTTGGCTCAAGTTGAGCCAGTTTATCCACTATTTTTTTTTCTTCCTTTCATTTGTTCACTTTGAAGAGACAATTTAGTTCATGTAAATATTAGGTTTTTGATATGAGAAACATCTGAAAAAAACAAAAACAACTTACAACTCTAGATTATTCTTCATGTTGATGGTTAAAATTGCAAACCATGCCTGTTGCAGATATCAGATTTGACAAGAGAGAGGACGAGCTGTTTTGTTTGGTGGATGTTAGTTTTACAACAATGGAAAAGCAGCAAATGAAATACATGACAAACAATCCTGTTGATGCTTTTGCTCAATCATTTAGTTCAAGGTTACATAAACAGACTTACACTCGTTGTGCAACTGGGAAGTGCTAGAGACCTGCGCATTTTGTACAGCACTAGATTTACATGGTTTATTCTTCATCTCCACCGATTTGAACAGGTGGCAAACTAAGAGTTTCTCTGTTGGTCTATCTGATACATGGGATATAGTGGGAAAGAAATACTTAATTTTGGTATAAAAATTGTGATTAGAAAACTTGCGTACAATATAAACTTGCATGGTTTGCAGTTTTCACTAACAATTTGTTTAGTTGAGATAGGATCTATAAATTTGTAGTGTGCAGTGTCAAACTCTGTTTTTTTTAAGCCAGGGGATAGCAGCCATATGAGTCATATGAACTGCAAAATAGTGAAAAAAAGAAAAACGAAAAGACACTGATTGTATCTAAATGAATGTACATAAGTTTGTCTTAAGTCATATATTTTACGACATTGTGTGCAATAATTACTACAGATTTGAGCACAGCCACCTTAATGGGGACATTCACTATCATGTTGACTATAAAGATAGTTACTAGCAGTACAGTAATATTACATTCACCACCCCCTCAAGTATGTATATCCCACCTGAAAAGTGTGTTGAAAGATTTCAGCTGCTTTCCAAGAAGGTGTTGTCTGTCTATAATTTCTGAGAGTTAAAACACACCATCTCTGAGAAGATTACATGGTCAGGATGGTTTGTTTCATGCTTTAAGCAATGAGGATAGTTAGCATCTTTTCACTCCCAGCAGCTCATATTAGGGCATCTTGCAAGTTCCTAGTTGACAACAGCACTTTGAAACTGGCAATACACATTATCTCCTTAGTGGCAAGAATTGTAGAAATACCTGAAGAAGTGGAATTTATCTAAGTCGTGCACAAAAGAGAGGAAACAGTTCACTGAATGTTTCATTATTCTAGCCAGTCTATAGTCTATAGTCTAGGCAGTAATAGCATAGTGAACCGCAAAGTTGCTATCCTCGAGGACTGCAACGCATTGCTTCTGGTACTGAGATATTCCAAGAAAGGCTCCATCTTGAAGCTCTGCAGAATGCTGGAGGATTTCATTTTGTACAATTTTCAGCAGTGTTTTCAAGATCAGATATTTCTTGCTTAGTTTTCGTAAGAAGCATTATTTTATTCTGTGCAGGAGTTTTAGTTTTTAAGCTTTCATCATGTGATGAAAGTTTTTACACTTACAAGAGACCAGTTATAAATTGTAAAAATGACTGTTAAGTACTTGATATCTGCTATATTGACACTCATTGCCATGTAGTGGAGCCCAGATTGAATTACTTTCAGTTCAACCATATTTTGGACCCACAGGAAATGTGCACTTGATATCTGGAACACAGCCATCAAGTAATGACACTGATATGAATTTCAGTTTCAAGGCTGCGAATTTGCACTTCGCAGACTATGTTTCTTAACAGACTAGATCTATGTTAACTCAGCAAGTTTACAGTCTTCATGCAATACCTCATGGAGCACTTGTATTTTCATGGGCAGTTCTTGAGGGTAGTGCATAAAGTGTGTGAAATACTGAAAGGAGAACAGCTTTACACTTACTGTCTTGAAGTAGACGAAAAGGCTGTTATCAACACTCCAAGAGATAGCATTTAACAGTTATCAGTACTGCATTATCGTGCACAAGGTGAGTATGTTATGGTTACTCTCATGTACAGTACAACACACTTACAGAGAATATCTAGGAGAAGATGACTGCATTTTGAAACCCCGATCTTAGACTCATATTTTAAGCCGTACACGTTAATTTATCTTTTTCATTGTTTTGAAACAAATTACTCTTCATACATAGATCCTGCATGAACTTTATGAACATAAACGAGATACATGTACTTCAGAATTTAAGCATCTTTTTCTGTCTCCTTTTGTCATATAAGTAAATATGCACCCAAAGGTTTTTACTCTTGTTTAAAGCCTCAGCATATTTGATAGTCAATACCAGCACAGAATCATTATATCAACACTGGCAATGAGAGAAGGTTACTTTTCCTTGAGTAGCTAATGGATTATATCATGTGACACATGGAATATATTGCAAGAAGGTTTAGGACACTATTATGCTGATCAGTTGTTTTTTTTTAACTTTGATTAGATAAAAATAGTGGTTTCTGAAAACCGTTGCAATTCATTGGAAATTCATGAGAAATATGAAGGACATGACAGTGTTTTCACTATTAAGAGATATGATGGAGACCTGAAGCATTAGTGATCCAGATTGTGAATAAATCAGTTTTGGACATCCTGATTGGTGGGGTCCGTAATTGTTGATACTTTTATGATAACTTCAAATTTGCAACATTGCCTGGAAAAATATTTCATGTGCCAGATTTTTTTAACCGCAGACTTCCAACCAAATCACCTCACTTTGGCCGAACTTCAGAAATAATAATACTACCAAGCTAAGACAAAACACATAGGATTATAAAATGTTTTGTTGTTGCACAGCAGGATAATCTGTCTGCTGTGATGATTATTATTGGATCATTTGTGTTCCTGAGCCTCCATTCATCTTTCTCTTCTTGCCCATATTATGTATGAAAGTAGAACCTATTACAGACACTTTCACACAGAACTATGATTCTGTTGCCTCTCACATATGAGATAGAATCATGAGACAAGATACTTCTATCTTACAATGTTACAGTACATATTCTCGAAACGACCCATCTTTTGTTGAATCAGAAGACACAGTGGTGGGTTGATTGTCAGGACAGTTTCATGTAGGCATTCCACAGTTTGAAAGGGTTCTTACTTCCTGCTATCAAGTGCTTTTTTTGGGGTCAGACTCGACTTTCTTTATTCTGAATGGCGNCCCTTTGCCAATTGCCAGCGCTGAGTATCTACTCATGATGCCAATTCCCAGCTGTTTCATATCTCTATAGGTCTTTGCAGGCCTTCTGTTATATAGACCTGGGGCCTTGTTAGGGTAGTATCAGTTCCCAGTTATGGACCTGTGTTTTTTGGGTTTGTTAGCCTCATAGGGTAGGCAGTTTCGGCTGGTCCTACATTTTCTTTGTCCTGCCGGTCAATACATTGATCACCACTGCATGTCACACAGTAACCCAAAGTTGAGTGAGGTGCATTCCATATTATCACATGTGTGAAACTCTTTAGTAAATTTACTGAAATCAGTGAATCGAGGTTAACAAATTCCAGAGCATTTTCACAGTGTCATTAGGATTTACAGTTTTACCACTGCATGAAAGAAAAAAGGGCGTGCACCTATCATTACATTTTGATTCTCCCAGCTGAATACTAACAAAATTCTCTGTACAAAATTTGTTCATTAAACTTCAAAAATGTGCAAAAATGCAAATTTTCATAGAAGCCCTTAGGACTCACCCTGGGTCCTGCTCGGGACTGTAAGAGGCCCCTGGACCCGCCACCTGTTTTTCAGTAAATTCAACTTTTGAAAGTTTCACCCATGTTTTTAGCAAAACACTGACAGAAAGGGTCCTCCTTCACATACTGTTTGTCTCTTTGTGTGTTCATTATTTTGGTTGTTTTTGGTGCCACAAGATCCTATCTGCTGTTGTAAGATATCTTCATTCTTACAGCATCATGTGTCACTTAAGTTCTACGATGCAGTGACAAAAACCTGTAACTTTCTTCTATTATGTCATAGAGTTACATTTTTAATTTCACTATTGGATGGCCATTGGTTTTCACAGTAAGGCCAACTTTACAAGTAGATCTAAATATAAACAAAATATTCACAAGTAAATAAAAATTTTAAAAACCTATTTATGATTTGATAGGTTGTTTCATATTTCATTCTGTCAGATTTAGGAAGTTCAGTTTTGCTACACTTGTGCATTTTGCAGCCACTTTATCTAATACTGTAATTTACTGGAGAATGCATATGCTTGTTTTGTTATGGGATCGGTCCGTTCTTTGCATTTATTATGACATTTTTTTATTTTAAAATGTTTAACCCCTTCGCTGCATCATACGTTCCTGTACGTCCTAAACTTTACCAACAGTATCCCACAATTCTTCCTCAAAGTGCTTGGTTTAGGGTTAAAGATAGTACTAGGAGGGAGAGTTGGGGGATACTGCCATCAGTGTTTCAAACCCATGAAATAGGGAAGGGGTTGATAATTTTTGATGAATTATGTCCAGAAATCAAGACAAGTTGGATGTCTCTAGATGAGTATTCATACTGAACTTAGCCTGTAAGTAGATCTAGGTATGCTTCAGTGTGGTCTGTGCTCTGACTAAGTGATAACTTTAGTCCGAGCTTGCTGCTGTGATGGTCAGTAGAGCAAATATTTTGCGTTGATGTCATAGAGGAGTCAGTAGAGCATGTGTTTACCAAGGATATTCTCTTAGCATGATATCTGGTACCAGCAGATTTCATTTTGTGTCGGCTGTTGTTGATTTTGTTTTATGAACATGAAGTCATTAATTACAGTTTCACACAATGATAGAGTTGCCTTCTTTGCAAGGGTTGAAGAATTTCTGTGTTTAACAAACGTTGTATTCTTGTTTTATTTTTAAATTATTTTCAACATGTATTTTTTGACCATGCAAAATAAAAATGCAATATGCAGTGAAAAATGTTATCTTATGTTCAATTCTTGTTCAGATTTGTATATGGATCACTCTCTCTCTCTCTATCTGTCTTTCTCTATTTGTCTGTCTGTCCGTCTATCTATCTATCTATCTATCTATCTATCTATCTATCTATCTATCTATCTATCTANTCGCCTTCGCATGTGTGATGTGTCATTAAGTGGCCGGGCGTTTAAGGTCGCCGCGTCTTTTCACAATGATGTAAACACGGTATTGAAAGTTACTCTCAAGTGTTGAGCGCGGACATGGTAACTGTCATGAGTCTGTCACACAGATCGACATGTAGTGTCATAAGAGGATACCGTATTTGATGTTGTTAACGCGCCAGAGGACTTCTTCAGTGAATGTGAGTCCTGTTGTCTACTGTTGGCGTCTCTTGTTGAAATAAGTCGCGTTTCCTGTTGACATACAGTGCTTGGATATAGGCTACTTAACACAGTGAACTTTGCCTACTTCCGCTTAATCGCAACACTTTTCACATGACAAAATGCTACATTATTATTTCTTTGGATACACAAATTCATTGGATAATCGCAATGCATTTTGATAGCACTTTGTTTCATGCTCCTGAAGAGTTGGTATTAAACGGGGTTGAATGTACGTAGAGAGAACAACGACACTGGAGTCCATATCACATAACTTTTTGAATGCGCCCTGGTGCGCCATTGTTTGAAGGGCAAAATACGACAGTGCCATCGACTAAGAAAAAACCTGTATGAGATATTTCCTAACAATACTGCTTACAGTTAACTCATTTTTTTCTTTCTTTCTTTCTTTCTTTCTTATATAAAAAAATAACGTTCTGGCAAGCGCAACGAACAGGGCAATGGGGACTTCTAGTTTTATTCTATGATTATGAATTTCATGCGGCCCATTTTCTTTAAATTCGTATTTAGCATACTTTGTCACTCTCCATAGGCCAAGATTGCGAAATTATGCCTAATACGAAATTGAAGACGAAAAACTCGCATGGTGGTGGCGACCCGGTAGAGTTGGTAGAACGGCATTACAGCAACTAGGAACAGGGGTGGATATTTGCCTCACAGCCTAATAAGTTCAAAATGATATTCTTTCGTAAACATTTAACCCAGAATATTTTTTCTTCTGCCTGGACAAGTTTCTGAGAAAAAAACACAAAAATGTCGGGATTTCCACCATGCACGCGCCGCCATTACTCGTGCTGCGTGAATCAAAAAACGAGATGGGCTAGCAGACGATTGGTCCAGAAGGTTTGCACATGTGTACGCACCAATCGTCTGCTAGCTGTTCTTTCTTCATGAGTCACACAGCACGAGTAATGGCGGCCTTTGCACGGTGAAAATCCCGACATTTCAGCGGTGCTTTCTCGGAAATGGTCAGACGGAAGTAAAATGTACGTGGTTTGAAGTTTTTGAAAAAAAAATAATGTAGATTATTTAGACCGTGAAGCAAAATATCTACCCCTGTCTCTTTCAAGGCTTTAGGCGGACCTATGACTTTCGAACTTGCAAAATGTTTGGCAAGGATGAGCTACTACGCCACATAAGGCTGACGGACAAGTGCTGCAGACAGTGGCGGATCTAGGAATCTAGGAAAGGGGTGACACTTAACCCCTCTCTCTCTCTCTCTCTCTCTCTCTCGCCGGTGCAAAGTGACCTTTCATTTCTAAGTGGAAAAGAAAGAGATAGTATTGTTCCTACTCTTCACCCCCCCTCCCCTCCCCAACTCAACAGGAATTCTTAGATTCGTCACTCCCCAGCAGTTAACTTGTTTTATCGGAAACATACGTGACGTAGCTCGTTTTTACTATTCTTGACTCTCAAATTTAAAGATGTTTTACATGTAGGTCCACATGTACACTAATTTATTTCCCTTATTCTATAGGCTGTTTCAAAAAAAAAAAAAAACTTTTTTAAAACTTTTTTTCTAGAACATTTGCATGAAATGTGAGCAAAATTACGTCCCTAATTTTAACAATACTAGCGCTAGGTACCCCCGATCTATATAACACCCTGGCTGGGTGATCCGTGTTGGCCGTTCAGTCGGTTCGCATTGAAACGATCGTTCCCTTGACTGTTAGTAGGTGTTAGCCAGCTGCAAGAGTTCGGCTTTACGATCTTTCTGATCGTCTCAACATGCAAAACATTCGACGCTCGTTTGTAGGTATGAAGATGCCATTGTTTTGGTGTTGTTGTTTTTTTTCTCACTTTTCGCTTTATAAGGTTTTATACCCCCAATTAACTTATCCAGGGGTCCCATGCCAAAATACTTTCCACACATATTGTGTAACTCTTCCTCCAAAGTTTGACGCATAGAAAAATGCCCCTAAATTTCTTGGAATTTGAGAATTTTGGCAGTGAATCAGACTACCAAATATTTTAGGCATTTTCATACAAACAGGGTAACGTTACATACCTAGCAACAATCACGAAATTTATACTTGTGAGGCTTAACCTCACCTATTATGAGTCTACAAATGTATTTGTACCTATCTAAGTCTTTGAAATTAAAATCCAAGCCCTTTCCCCCATCCCCATGGCCAAATTGCGTACCAACTGCCAGGTACTATTGGCATCTTCATACCTGCAACGGAATAGTGTATCAGAGAGAATTTATTCGACGCTGGTTTACAAACATTACTGGTCTGTCGTTGATTAAAATCATAATATAAAACACCGGCCATTCTGATGCTTTCATTTTTCAAAAAAATAAGTGCCATTTTGATTCATTGTAATTTTGGTACGTTTTTTTTAAAGATAGTTTTTCGCGGCCTGATTGTGAATATTTGGTTTTTTTTTTAAAACGAATGCAACTTTGAATTACGTTTTTTTTATTAAACCGTCAAAATGCTCGCATGTTTCAGGCGATTTGCGGGAGAAAAAAAGTTGTACGTTTTTTGTTGTTGTTGGTTTTTGAAACACCCTGCATTACACAATGGTAGCCCAAAGTAGTTGGACTATCCACTTGAACGGTGACAAACAATGATGCAGCCTCTTGAATCCGGTTCTAGGTTTGTAATGCTCTATCCTCATACCATGCAAACTGCGCTTGCTTTGGAAACGCATTCTTCGTAAGGCAAGAAAGAGGAGAGGAAAATCAGAACTCTTAGTAAGTACTGTCACCACGAAAATGTGGTAGAATATCTTTTTTTTCTCCTATTATGCTTTATATTTATATTTTTCTTCCCGCCAATTTGAATGCTCTCTCTCTCTCTCTCTCTCTCTCTCTCTCTCTCTCTCTCTCTCTCTCTCTTCCTTCTTTGCCCTACAAAATATACCCGTTAGTGAGCGTGCTAAAAGGCATGTGATCTTGTGTTTCTATTATTAATGTGAGTGTGGGGGGCAGTTTGGCTGGGATGGATGAGACTTGTGTTTACGATTAAGCAATACGAGGCGGATATGCTGTGTCCTTAGAATATAATAAAACTACACTTTGTTCTCATTCGTGACTCGATGCACCATCAGCAATGACTGTGTTCATAAATATGAAATCGTTTGTGTTCTTTGTTAGTACTGCCGAACAAGACTACAATTACTTATTGTTCTTTACAAAGCGGTTGCCTTAACTAAGTAACCTCCTTTTGCACGTTAGTTTGTTAGGACGAGATGTAAGCTATTCAAAATTTCTCTTTCCTGGTTCCTAAAGGGCAGTAGTGAGAGCAGTCGAGAAGTGTGTTAGGACCACGAGTGAACACTTACAGGCTCATGCGTGAAAGTTAGGGAACATATTATCAGGAAATAGGTATTTAAGGATGCTGTGAAGTTAGCCTCTCTATGGTGTAGTGGTAACACGTTTGGACTTGCAAGCTGAGAGACCCTATGTTCGATTCTCGGCAGGGACACGAAATTTTCTAGAGTAGGTTTCTTCGGCCCTTCTTCTAAAAATGAATCCTTCACAGTAAGTTGGTAAAATCCATAGTGACACATTTCCCTAGATAATGTATAACAGCTTCCAAAAAATTATCAAACTGAGCTCACATTCCTCCCAGTTAATGAATACTATGTGCTTTTCCACCCGGTTACACTTGGCAGACTTGGGACAGTTCTGTATGTCACATTAACACAAAGCTTCCGTGTCGGTTAAGTGAGTGCTTCTCTTATACTGAATACTTTTATTTTCACCTAGGTTACCATGTCTAAACTGACGATCTGGATTTCTATTCTGTGCACTTGTGTCGAATTCCTTCACTGTGAGGGTAAGAACGATGTTCTGTTACATTTTTTTCTACATGATAACGGAATTAAATAGACATATATAATAAAAGCCAACAACGATTTACAGTAAATACATGATAGAAATGAACTTAGAGTTGAGGTCAGACAAGTAATACAACAGATAAAAGTAACTCAAAATGAACCGAAGTGACAGTCAATCATTGTTTGCAATGGACAAAGGTAATTCAAATGAAAATGTGTGGAAACCAACACGATTTACAATGGACAAAGCAGCCACATTTATAATGGAGAAAAGTAACTTAAAATGAAACGGAGTGGAAGCTAGCCACGCATTACAATAGCCAAAAGTAAATCAAAATAAAACGGAGAGTCCACCAGCCACGATTTACAAATGACAGAAGTAACTCAAAATGAAACGGAATGGAAGCCAGCCACGATTTACAATAGACAAAAGTAATTCAAAATGAAACGGAGTGTCCACCAACCACAATTTACAATAGACAAAAGTAACTCAGAATGAAATAGAATGGAAGCCAGCCACGATTTACAATAGACAAAAGTAATTCAAAATGAAACAAGGTGAAAGCCAGCCACAATTCACAATGAATGAAAATATAAAGATAAATAAACATTTGAGTCACGGAAACGATTACAGAGTTGAGGCCAGAACAGATTTGCAATAGTCAGGGGGTGTATGTGTGTGTGTGTGTGTGTGTGGGGGGG
>JAWQUT010000033.1:2171644-2194500 GCA_033807755.1 Ellobium chinense
GGGGGGGAGAAGGAAGTTAGTTGTGTTTCTGCATTACTTGAAAGACAGTTACAACTGTCAGAAAATAAATTTAAGCATTTTGTAAAACAGCACAAATAAGACTATGCCACTGACTGCGGTTATGTTACTACTGAGTGCCTCCATAAAATCACATAAATGAGCGTAAGGCCTGTTTTTCTCTTCTTCACGCTGTCATCTTCAAAACCTCTATTTACTCTCGAAAACATTTGTACTAATAATCATACTTCTGACAGATACCGATTTCTCTCAAACAGTCATATGCGACAGTAAGGATCAAGTCATGAGGAACAAATGTCAGATGACAGCATGTAAAGAAGTTTTGGTTAAAAAAGTATTTGAGCTACTCTTTTTTTCACATAAAGCAGGAGTGAGCATACAAAGATTAAAAAATCTCTCAGATAAAACAGGTTTTCACATGAACTGGTTCAGTTTATCTAACTTCCACTGTAGTATAACAGTAAATAAGGCACTACCCTCAGAGGGACCCTGCTCAACAGTGTACTTCTTAGAGTCTGAAATCACAACATAAGGACAGCCGTTAAGAGCTGAACCCAGGCTGTGGTCCAACAAGGTGGCGTCCTCCATCTACAAAAATGATCTGCCCTGTCAGGAAACTGGCCCTCTCTGATGCCAAGAACACAATGGAATCGGCCACCTCTGATGCCAGCACCATGCGACCTAGGGGATGCATTCGTGATGATCCTTGGACCTCTTGAAACTAGTTTAGAAATACAGAACAGCAGGAGACTATTACGCATAAGAGTTTACATACCGGTATGCGCTGTTTGGTCACTTTGTACACAAAAGCAAATATCTCTAACCATTTTGCATATCACATACTAAACAACAACTATTTGGATCAGAAACTTTATTAGAATAGATTGTTGACAAGCGAGGGTATGGTACAGGCCTATTTCATTATATAAAAACATTAAATTACACCCGTATTCCCACACGCTGGTAAAATGACCTGTATAATAAAAATGATAATTCATCCACCCATCTCCATTGTGGCGTTGGTGTTCAGCAGACTCAAACACACTCATTTTAGAAACACTTTATAGGAAACTAGTACTGTTTTAAAACACTTCCTAAGTCTTTAATGCTGGCTTAGATTAGGCCTATGGATATTTCTACAGTATATAGTCACTGTATTTCATAATGTCCTGAGTCATTGTTCGCAACATTAAGAAACTGTGGAAAGTTTGGTTTTTTCTCATTTTTTTTATGATAAAGCAAAACAGTGGGCATGTATCTTTCCACCTGTAATTTGGTGGGTAAAGATCAGCTCATTTTAATATTTTTAACATGTCAATATGGCCCTCGATCTAATGAACAACATGATCCCCTTAATTCCATTTTGGCCTAAGTCTGACTTAATGATAGGTTTATTTTAATATTATGAATTAAGAATTTTAAAACAAACATAAAAGGTAGTTTTCACAGATAAATAACAGAGTTAATACTGCAAACTTTCTCCCTGACTTTCTTCAGACATACAATTTTAAGTAATATATTAAATTAGTAAAATTACTTATAGATAAGAATGACGAATTAAACAAGTGGAGATAATTTAAAAGTTCAACTTAGGTTTACAGCATGCTTTAAAACACAGGTAGAGGACTAGTGTCAAGTCAAGTTAAGACGCAGCTAAGTTAAGAGTCGTTGCTATAAATATGTAGATATCAGAATAATGCATGAGCTAATCGATATATTTACAGATGATTTGCTTCTTACTGACATTTGAGACTTCCCATGAACTTCATAAAAGGCATTTTAGATTGTATCAAACAGATTAAATCAAACCAATATTTACAATGAAGTTATTTTAACTTCAGCAACTTTAGCAGAGGGCAAAGACAATTAATTACCTTGGCATATCTCTCCTCAGACATAGCTTCCTCTCCTCGCTTGTACATCAGACTGACCACTGAGCCAGGACTGTTTCAAAACATCAACACAAGATATATGTCAGGCTGTCAGTGAAGCTTAAAAACTACATCTGAAATAGTCTACATCTATCTAAAGAAATGTTTGCTTAACCCCTTCACAACACCATGTTTTACAAGCATTAATATCATTGAGTTCCTGTGATTTTATTAGCCTGTTTGTAATAGAATTCATACAAAAATAGGTCACTTTAAAGGGACAGAGTTACTTATTTGCTTCAAAGCCTAGTGAGTCCACATTATTTTTTTCATAAAATTCAAACTGCCTGCGAAAGATGTTTCCTTTCGCCTGACAGTTTCTAAGAAAACAATGCAGGAATGTCAGGATCTTCACTCCATGTGTGCTGCCATTACTCATTATGCCTGATATCATAAAGCCAGATAGGCTACCAGGCAACTCGTCTAGACAGTTTGCACATGCACCTGCACATAGCTTCCTTGTAAAATGATGGTTCTAATCTATTCTTCATTTTCTGACCTAATCAGATAGTGCTGAAGACAAGCAACACCTAAACCACAATCCTAGAACTAGCTCAGGAACTTACTTGACTGAATTCACTCTGACTCCATGAGGTGCCATCTCTGTAGGCAAGAGGGAAAAAAGACACAAAAATTGATCATTTTCAGACCAGATTCACCACTACTGTACAAATTTACTTGCACCACAACATTTTAGAAAATCTTTTTGAAAAGGAAACATTCTGTAGTTTTATAAATGAAGGTCATTTACGTTTCACCAGCAGTGAGAAACCAAAAGAATATGAATGCCATAAAGAGGGTATTTTGGTATTACAGTTATTTCCTCTTGACATAAATCAAAGTAAGTTTACAATGAGCAGTTTATTACATGAGAATTTCAAGAGGACTTCGGAAATCCTTCACACCAATCGGTTTTTATTTTTCCCGATAAACTGGTTTTATCTAAACCAATTTCCATTGTATTAGGTAATCCTTTCTTGGAGCCAAAACACATCCATTTATCTTAACTTCACATTTAATCCTAAAGGTTCAGGTGAGATGTACTCCAAATTACCTAATGCCAAAGATTTTGTATAAGAATCCATTGCTGCCTTACTCATAGAGTAGACCACAGCTTTAGACATCTGTAATAGAAAACAGAACATCAATCATCTTAATTTGCAAAACCAAGCCATGGAATATCTTTTCCATGGCCATTTTATACCCTAATGGATGTGAAACTAGGTCAACCAATACACCAAATGGTGTTCTCACCCTTCCCACCCCCTGCTACATCTCCTGAAGTTACAGGAATCGTAAATGAAGTGTACTGGTCTGAATTCATTTACCTCCCACTTCCTTATGCACATCTCAATCTGAAATTCTCTGCAGGCCATTGAAAAGATATGTATACCCAATTTTCAGCTTTTTGGCTTCGCTGTTCCCCTCTGCTACATTTGAGGTACAAAGACGCATGACCTCCCCTCCCTCCACCCTTCCACCAATCCTCAATAGGCATGCGTACTTTAGGTATGGCCTATGTTCTAAAATATAATTGAGTTTATCATGGTTCAAACATCATCTCTTCCCCTCAATTATGCATGAAAAGCTGGTCATAATTTAGAAAATCTCTGAAGAACGAACTGCTTCGACTGTGTTCCTATGGTAATGTATCACCTTGACTAATGCCTTATTTTGCACCTTGCCTTGCAAACCTCCATTTAAAAAGAAGCTGCACCTCAGTTTTCAAGGCAAACAAACTGATCTGAAGTCTCATTTTGTGGATCAGGTTGCACTGAACATACCTTTGATGTGCAACTCTACTGCATCTCTCTTAGGATTTGACATGGATGACTGCAGGCCAATATGCAAAACAGCGTATTAGCTGTGTTGATGTATTATCATCCTAGGAATATGACCATAGGGATTGCGAAGCCTCGCAAAGAGTGCTTTGGTTTAAACTCAGCTGGGATCAGTTCATCATATAGAAATACTATCAAGGATTCCCCAATATCCTCATGTCAAAGGCAAAGAGAAAACGAGACAAACAAGAAAGAATGTTTTTTTGTAGATTTTGAATTTCCTACACAGGATGTTTCTCAAAGTAATGTTGCACAACATTCTTTGAATGCCACCAACAATCTCCGATATTAGAAAGTTCTATGAAAATGGCATCACTTCAACATATGACCAGTAGTCGCTCTAATTATACATGATAAGGAATACTAGCCTGTCCCTTACTGGGGTATGACTGGAAATACTGGAGACATTCACAATATTTCCTGGAAAATGGAAGAAACAAACAGTAATTGTTTAGTTTATTAAAAGGGCAGCAACTGATCCGTGATGATGCAATTACTTCTATTTAAAGGGAATCAATAAATTTCGTTAAAACTAAGAATGCAAGTTTGATAAAACATTTAATTCATTATCCAAAAAAAAAAAAAAACCCAAATGAAATGGGGAAAAAAATCAAATACAAATAAATGAATAAATAAGGTTTAGCAAAACAGAATCGAACAATTAACAAGAATACAAACAATACAAGAAAAATTTTAACAATTCACAGATCAAGAAAGAAAAGGAAATGAATTAAAGTAATCTACAAGAACAAACCTTTGGTTTTAATTATATGCGGCACTGCCAGCTGTGTGAGAAAGAAGACACTCTCCATGTTTGTACGCATAATCTGGTTGTAGTCTTCTCTGCCGGTAGTTAGAGGGTCCCTAGCAATGTTCATTCCTGCATTGTTAACCTGTGAAATGTGAGAATTATATCAGAATCAAGATATATCCATTTACTTGGAGTGATAAAATTCAGTGGTGAGGCTGTGGGGCTGCAATAGTTTTTGCCACCATTATGAGTCCCAGAGTTATCAAGGAGTATACATTACGTTAGACTAAGATGTGATGTGTTCTTGTCAATTCTCATAAACTGTGTGGCTGGGTGTTTGTCTAAGGCAATGTCATCGCAAATTTTTGTGCAGTCTTTACCTGATGAAAATATAAAAGAATTTAATGTATTATTTGTTATTATTATCATTATGATCATCATTATTATCACCATTATTATCAATACCATAGTGGATAAACATGGAGTTTTAATACTGAAAATACCCAGAGGAGTCAGTGACCAAAGCTGCAGATCAGGGACCATAAGCACATCAAGCAACAAGCAATTAATTTTACAATATGAAACCTGGATAATCTTTAACATTAACAGTCCTTTTACAGACCTATAGAAAGCTGTTTCATTAAGTAACAGCTGTACTTGCCAGAATGTCGATCTTGCCAAACGCAGCGACAGTATCGTCTATAATTGCTTTCTGTGTCGAAGCTTCGGTAATATCTCCACTGCTGGTCTTTAACTGCAGAGAAAGTGAGATGAGAGTTAGCTGTTGTCCACAATTCTCTGTACTGGCAACAAAGACACACACTCTTCACAATGCTTGTTTTCTTTTACTTTTAACCCATCTCATACAGGAAAAAAGAAAGAAATTGAATTTATAAGCTTTTATCAAACAAAGTAATATTCATCCTATCTGCAACTTCAATGGTATACTTGGAGCAATTGAAGACACCGAAGTCTCTTTGCATAGTGCAAGATCTCTTCCATAACATTGTATATTCATGCTCACACTTATCTTTCTTTTCTATCAGAATGATTGCAAAAGTTGTATTCACTAGCTTACTAGAGTTATATCTTAGAACCTAAGTCTCCAGGCTTGACTCGCTAACTGCCTTGATTTTTTTTGGAGAATGCTGCATGTTTCAAGGCATTTTCAAAACATTACTGACAGGAAAAAACTAACAGATGTACAAAGTTGAAACAAACCACAATGTAACACAACTGAATGAAGATTCATTTCCAAAAATCAGAATTGACTTATCTTGATAACTTTTTTCCTTAATTTTTGAAATGACTGAAGGTATGATAGCAGGGTGATATGGTGAAAAGACATTCTACTGTATTAGCTTCTAAGTATACTTTTGCTTACTGAACAAAATGAAAAATTATACATATCCGTCACACTTGCAGCCAATAATCTTTTGCCTAGTTTTCACTGCCATTTTGAAAACTCACAGTGACAGAGCATGGGCGCCATCATAGTCATGCAATGAATGCAGTCAGTGAGTTAATTAATCTAGAGAGAGTCTAGCAACTTTATAGGTATACAAACACATTTTCAGTTTTTCATAAGTGTGTATAATACTATAGATCATATTGCTGACTTTTTGTATACATACAGTTTTATCGAGAAATATGCGACTAAACTATACTATGAATTTACATCTTCACTTAAGGCCTTGGAATTGAAAGGGTCAAGACGGTGGTACACAGAGACTTAAATAACAGGTCTTACTGTCACTTTACCACTATATCATTGCCCCCAGCCTCCTGACATTTTGCAGCAACTGCCTCCAGGCGCTGAAGATCACGGCCACAAAGCATGAGATGACATCCCTGCTTTGCGAATTCCAAGGCAGTTGCCTCCCCAATACCAGCACTTGCACCTGTACAGAAATTAGAAAACATTTTGTAAGACGTTCTAGTTGTGTGGCTTTGTCTCTTCTTCACAAACATGTATGTACTATTACAAACACTCATGCATGGATAAATGGTCTGGTGTTGTTAGTATAGGCAAGGTACCTAAGGAATACTGCTTGTCTAGAGAAAGAATAATGATTATATAACTTCTATATCCAAGTTAATACTGATTTATATGACTTCAAAAAATTATTATTCATGCAGGCCTGATCACTCTGGCATTAAGCTTCCTAGGTACCAGTGGCATTAAGCCTCCTAGGTACCACGTTCCAATTCATGCATTTCATATTTATATTGAAGAAAAAAAAAACATAAAATTTTCCTCTCACAGCACATTCATCCCATTCATGCACTGTTTTTGTTTCGCATGCACAAAAACAGAAATAAACAAGCAGTACCTATTAACTGCTTCTAGAGGCATCCAAGGGTACCTCAGTAACTTATACTCTCAATAGAGCAACTCTCTCTGAAGAATTTGTGGGTAAGAAAAAGACCCATAGTTTTTGTATAACAATTAATAGATATATCTCCTGTGAGACATTCCCTGGGTATATTTATACACCACTCTTTTTTTGACAGGTTTAAATTCCACCAGGAAATGCTTTGTTGTGCATTGCGCACTCATGCACAGAATCTGACTACAAGTACAGTTTAGATCTAGGACATGATATGGGTCAGTGCCAAAAGGTGAGATAAGATTCAAGAATAAGTGTGCTAAAGTTATGCATAAAGCAAAATCATCACAACTGAGTGAAAATGGCAATCAAACTATCACTAGGATTTAGTGATAGGAAAGCTGTATTCCATCATGTAACCTCACACGAACACAATCACCTCGCAAATCAGATTATGATGAACGTTCTCCTGACAACACAAACAATTTTCATAGTACTCATTGTAAGTTATTGAAACTCATTATTTACCATGAGAATGCACAAAAAACAATTCATTTGATCACAAACTGTAAATAAATCCATAAAGATATTGGAAAAGCATCGTCAAATGCAGTCACCATGATGTCTGCCCCAACACGAAAGTTAACTGTTTTCTTTTCTATGTCAATGGGAGTTCCAGTGTTTTGATTCACCACAGAAATTACAGACCATTACTTGATTAATGCCTTTTTGATTGATTTCTTTGCATTTATTATGTTAATGAAATATGGGATATGAATGGCTTCATTTGATGTATTGAATGTTACCAGTTGACATCGTGGGTGACAAATTTATAAATTTTAACTCGTGAGGTCACTCTTGCCTTGGAATTAACTTTTAACCATTAAAGAAAGACACGCACATCAAAAATAATTTTTCGTTTCCCAACACTTTTTCTCTTTGCAAATGATCTATGGTGCCCACCGAGTCAATTTTGCGAAGAAAGAGCATCGGTCTGTTACCATGCGCATATGTAATATGACGCAATTAGAAGAGCTAAAGTTACCAGGTTTGACCCTCGCGTCCAGAATTATTCCCCTTTCCCGATCAGCAGTGGCTTGTGGCAAAAGGGATGACATCACTTAAGTTCCAGCAGCTACAGACACCTCTATCTAACTATGTATTATTCAGCTTTTAATTAAGATTCTCGTCATCCAAATTCAAATATAAAGTTTGATAGTGTAAGCCAGATAAAGTATTCCGTATTTTTATCGCCTCAGCATCATTATGTTTGACATAATCTACTGTTCACAGAGTCAATTTTGCGAAGAAAGAGCATCGGTCTGTTACCATGCGCGCATGTAATATGACGCAATTAGAAGAGCTAAAGTTACCAGATTTGACCCTTGCGTCCAGAATTATTCCCCTTTCCCGATCAGCAGCGGCTTGTGGCAAAAAGGATGACGTCACTTAAGTTCCAGCAGCTACAGACACCTCTATCTGACTATGTATTATTCAGCTTTTAATTAAAGTTCTCATCATCCAAATTCAAATATAAAGTTTGATAGTGTAAGCCAGATAAAGTATTCTGTATTTTTATTGCCTCAGCATCATTATGTTTGACATAATCTACTGTTCACAGAGGAATTTAAACATTCATACCAACATGCTATCACCCGTCCAAAGCACTGGCTAGACAGCTTGGCCAGTTGGCTAGAATGTATTTGACGTCACGCACGCAGTGGTTGTAACAATTCGATCTTTCAATAATGTAACCTGTGGGTTGTCTGGGGCCGGCAGAGGTGTTATATCATTATGACAGACGCTTGAAAGACTGCTTTATTGGAATAATTGGGTATCGTATGATTTAATTTAATATGGTCTGTAGGACGATGCAACTTTCCTTTAAATGGTTTAATGAAATCTTCCATGTGCATGACAAATAAAGATATTAATTTGAACAAATTATTGTTGTGTAGCTGTACATTTAAAACAAAAATAAATATTTAGATCTTTGCGTTTCCTTTCTGCCTTTTCTCCAAAATTACATTGGGTACTGGGTGCTCACAAGATATGGAGAATGTGAAGCCCTGAAATATTGTGTGAACCCATAGGTCCCCATGTTACACGCTCCACTTTCTTTCTTTCTCACCTACACTCCCTTTCTCACGAGAGCTCTCTCGAGCTCTCTCTCTCTCTCTCTCTCTCTCTCTCTCTCTCTCTCTCTCTCTCTCTCTCTCTCTTTTGTAAAGTCCCGAACGTTGTAATTTGATCTGATGTTATAATTGGCTGTCCTTATTTTCATGCGGTGGCTTTCTGACAGTAATTCTTGTTACAACAGGCCTAGCGTTTTAGTTTTGTTTTGTTTTTTTTTCTAACCTCCTCGGATGAGCAGACATGGACTGATGGACGGACGAGAAGCCGGCGAGGGTTTACCACCAGAAGCAGCCGAGTTCACAGCTACAACATCTGAGAAATGCAAAGGAAAAGCACGAAGTCACCTATTAACTTACCTGTAATTAATACAACTTTCTTGGCTAGGTTTAGAAAGGACTGATAGCTTGCCATCACGACGTTTGTTGTTGATAGTCTGCAGACGAGAAAGTTTACGAAAAATGTCCTTTCACCTCTGAACTGTGAACCAAGAGTGAAATCCTTAAAAAGTTGAACTGGCACAAACCTATAGAAATAAAAATGTCTAAAGGGTTACAGTACTTAGTTCCGACACGCAATTTGATGACCCTAGTAATGTTTCAGTCACCTACAAACGCTAGTTATGCTGCCCCAAACGCTTACAGGCATTGTGTTTGAAAGTAATAAACTCAACTTAGCATCCCCCCCCCCCCCCCAAAAAAAAGCAGGAAAAGAAAGTGACATTTCAGCTTCGACTCCAAACAGTATGTAGTCAATATCGGGATTTCTCACAATCCTGAGAGCCATTCGAATTAGTTTGGGGGGAAAAGTTGTCATTTTGGAAAGGAAAAGGTTTGGGTTGAAGAAGAGGGAAGGACAACATGCATCGTTTCTCCCGGTCTTTTTCAAAAAGAGCTGCACAATGAGTCTAGTAGCTCAGTAGCTCTTTATTCCTTACCCCAATCTCATCATTTTCAAGGGTAGAGACTTTAGTTTGAGCAACGTGTTTTCACTACACGTTATCTTATTAGAAATTAAATTTTCTGCATACATTTCTACAGTTGTAAATCATTCAATGTGCCTCTATAGCCACTTTAAAACCAATGGAGGGATGAGGAGGGGGTATCAAACTGCACAAACAAGGTTTATTCACACCTACGCCTCCGAACCAGGAAGTAAATTTCCAACCTTGAAATGACAATGTTAGGCACAACAGGGCCTAGCCAGATATCGTGCAAAGAGGGAAGGGCGAAGATTAGGTCTTGGTCTAAAAGTTGTTTTCCCTTCGTGACGAAGCTATTGGCATAACTGTTTGTGTGCTGTGCTGGGCTACATTGCCATGATCATTTGCTTGAGCCTTACATATTACTAACCGTCGTACAGCCCACACTGCGCCATTGTGAATACTCTACACTCCACTGACAGATTGAAGCTAGAGCTAGACTTTTGAGTAGAACTTACCGGAATCCAGTGTTAAGACTCAGAGGACACAGTTACATAGGACAGAACTTTAAGGTAAGCTTAATGTTCAGAACAAAAATATAATAATAATACGATGCTATGTCTGTATTACGCCTATACTGCGTCTTGATAATAACTGCATTAACGCTCAGAGTCGTCTAGACATTTGCTGGTGGTCTTGTTTGTTTCTTTACCTGTACCCCAGTGAGTGTACATTATGTGGAAAATAAAGACATCACTATAGTTTAATTCTGTTGTGTCAAGTCACAACACATATGAAATATGATCGTAACACGGTTGTCCATGGTCGTAGTATGTAATATGGGCAGAGAGACTATCACTGAATGCCTAACTTCGTATGTTTCTTTGAACGTGATACATATACAGTATTACTTTGATCACCGACAACGTAACTGTAAACATGAAGGACGGATTAGGCCCAATACCGATAGGCCTACTTCTCCTAACTTTGTTTTTTTGCCTTTCTTTTGGGTGTGAAGTGGTTTTGGGATCTAGATTATTGTTTTATATTGCGTCGTTGTAGCTTGGGAGGAATGAGTGTGAACGAGTGGGGTGAAGTCACGCTATAGTGCCCTCTAGTAGCACAGGACAACTGTGCCTTTATTTTCATTGTACCGAGAGAGGGTTTTGTGAGCTTTTTTTGGACACAAACTCCGTTTATATGCAAATGTATCTTCTTAGGCTATGAGTGTATCACAGTCCCATCTTATCAAATCTATTGTTTCAAAGCTTGTATATACATTTCTGTATACCTCTATGGTTTGTGTTGTTTTCTTTTGCTCTTTGGCAACGGAATCTTCTTTTGTTGTTCTCTTTTCCCGGCTTGGCATAAAATGTAAGATCAGAGTGTATTTGCTGGATCAAAGTCATGATCTGTCCATGAATTTAATAATTAATTATATGAATAGGCATTTATGTCCTAAGTTACTATATCATGTAGGTGTGCTTGAAATTGGGAAGTAAAACTTCAAGCCAGTTGTATGTGTATCTAGTTTTAGTTTGTGCAGCAACCTAGACATTCAATTTTGTTTGAATAGTAGCTAAAGAATCCTCTGAGTGAGTTTGTCTCTTTTCCTCACGCATTAACATGTTTATGTTCTTTCATGAAATGGCTTAGTGGCATAATTGAAGAGCGTTATTCCAGAACGCACTAAGTCCAATTTACCTTTTTTGTCAGTAGAAACAAATTTTAAGTGAAAGACAGATGGAATTAAATATCAAATTCCTCACTCCACATAAAGTAAGAGTATTTTAAGAGTAACTTTAGAGACATGTTAAATGAGATCTTTGTAAACTCATACATTAAATAATGTTGTTGACAAATTGTGCGATTCTGCAAAACGCTCCAAGTCCATGGACTTAGCTCCTTCTGAAACATTGACATTACTGAGGTAAATATTTTGTTCACTGATGGCATTGTCTTGTAATAAAATATATTTGAAATTGAATTAATTGATTGGTGTGTGCATATGTGTGAGAGAGAGTGTGTGTGTGAATGGGAGAGCGTGAGAGAGAAATAGTGTGTGTATGGATCTACTACATTTAGATTTTTTAAAAATGTACAATTAACAATTACAAAAAAAAAATTAAAAATTAAAACTTGTGCAGTAATCATTGAAAACAGACAGACAGGTTCTATTCAACAAAATGTCAGGTTTTAGTTTTACCGGTACTAAAATAAGTGATCTTTTAAAAGGGACCAAGTCCTGTAAAGATGGGCGAACCAGATGCAAGTAGTCGCCCTCTTTATATTCAAAATAAATTTAAATATCTGCTTTCTGAGATAAACATACCATGTCTGTCAATTATTTTCTTAAATTCAGAGTATTCCAAGCCTCAAAAATTAATTAACATCCTCACAACAAGAAGATTCTGTAGTTAAACTCCGACTCGATACCAACCTTTAACGTCCGAGGAAGTGACCGATACGGTGCATGCGCGAGGACTAATCGCGTTTTGGAAAGCCAGAGAGCTTGGACTTAACCCCTTTAGAAAAAACGCAATATTTTACCAGCTTGGTTAATGTGGTCTAAGCTTGTTTTGAAACATCAGCAAATCACGGGATGAAAAGAGAGTAAAAATGCCTTGATGTGAAACACTTAGCTAAATTTTCAACGAAAGTGGACTTGGTGCCTTTTGGAAAAACGCGCTTCAATTATTTGGGTGGTTTTTTTTTTTTTTTCTAATTTCAACCACGATATAAGGTTGTGAAATATTATGTAGAACATAGCAGAATAACCAACAATGTTCCCATGTGCGAGTTTTCGTCACATCATGAAACTAACTTTAGGGTAGAAGTCGCTAAACATGACAATAAAAATAACAGTGAAGAAGAAGCCATTGCATGTCCCTTGGAATTTCCCACCTTTTGGCAAGAAACCTTTGTTCTATAACTATTCTTCATAGAGTGTACACTGTGTGGAGAAATACATATTATTATAGTTTCATTCCATATGTTACACCACAACAAATAATTATATATATTTATATGCTTTATGAATGTAACCATGGTTGAGATGCTATCACTAAATGTAGACGCAAGTCTTCTTTGGAAACCTGTACCAGATTAATTTCGTATTTGTGAAAGCGACATATAGGGCATTGAGCAACTGGCCTGTTCAGTAATTGCACATGTAGGCATTAAAGATTGATTATACCGATAGGTGGTTCTTTCATTCTTTCTTTCTTTCTTTCTTTCTTTCTTTCTTTCTTTCTTTCTTTCTTTCTTTTCTTTCTTTCTTTCTTTCTTTCTTTCTTTTTTGCTGTGAAGCAGTTTTGAAATTCTAAATCATTGTTGTACACTACCCCATTGTCGCCATTGTAAGAGGTCTTATAAGAATGTTAGTCTTGTATACGTCCCACTGAAGATTTGTTTTGGTTTTGAGGCTGACTTCATTAGTAAAATTACAATCAAAGATTGATTGAATCTGCAGATTGCTCCAAAATTGAAGAAAAAAGAAATCGTGCAGCAGCCAAATTGAGAGACTATCAGGCATCTTTTTGTCATCAAATGGCCAGTATCACTTTAAATGAAGCAATAGCACCGACCGAAACCGAGTTGCTCAATACATTTCACTGAACTGTTTCCTATCCGAGGCGGGATGAAAGAACAAACAACCAGGAAGGAATCGCAAGATGCCATTTGTCATTAAGTGGGCGAACCTAGTGGTGACGCATGGAAATAAAGTTGATCAAAACTGTCACGTGATCATATTGTTAGGTCCACGAAAAAGAGGCAGCGAATCAATTACGGTTTTGTTTTGTTTCTTTTTACATCGGTGCGACAGATATCACATCCTCTCTGGCACAAGTGTGTCGGACGAGCTGCCAACACCTCCCTTCCCACCCCACCCCACCATTCTGTCCGACTTAAGTAAGGCATAATAATTTTATTTTTTTTTGTGCGACTTCAACAATGCCAAGTGGTTGCTTGCTTGCTTGCTTGCTTGCTTGCTTGCTTGCTTGCTTGCTTGCTTGCTTGGCTTCAAAAAAACAACTCCAAAAGTTACAGAGCAACCTCAAAGAAACCTATTTTAATATCTGGCTGTGGTAACGCAGTTGAAATATACAGAGTCCTTTCCTAAGTCTACATCAGAGGAAAAAAATGTCCCAGGCGTGTTTGTGTTACCTGGATTGGTGTGGAAAGATTCCTTACTGATTGTTTTGCATCATTGCATTGCGTGATACAGTAGACTTCGGTTATGGTGTCTAGGTTGAGGTCTAAGCATGACCCATCACTTACGTTAAGACTTCAGGAGTTCGAGGTCATAACCACATACCATAAAATCTCATGATTTTGAACCTCATGCTTTCGCATGAAGGAAAAACAAACTGCCTACTCGTTGTAACGGAGCTGTTTAAATAAAATGAGATGTGTTTGTTTGGTCCCTGCGGCGTTGAGAAAAGGACCGTCCTTAGCAAAGAAAGCATGTGTTTTTATCATTTCAAGATAGCTGCGATTAATGCGGAAACGCAAGAGTGTAATGCGCTGACTTTGCTATTCTCATATTTTTGCCTCATTCATTAGCATACATACCACCGCTGATTCTTGCCAAATCCTCCTCCGACACAAGCTTGGTGATATGACTTTCCACTTAAAAAAAAAATTTGAAACTGTAGACGGCTACCGTCGTGATGCCGAGCTTTCTCTTCCGGTGATCGCAGAAGATGTTACATTTCTAAAAAAAACCTCTTGTAGTTGTGTACCTTTGCTCACTGTGACTCGTGAGCACCGACCTTGAATGTACCCCTAATATTTCCTTTGCTAAGAACCGCCCACAGAATACCCATACGGTCCCTTCCGCGACGTTACAGGGAACAAACAAACTCAGCCATGATACTTTCCTTAACAAATCTTTACTCGTAGCTTTTAATACTTTACCAACTTAAACTTCTGGACTTGTCCCTGGACTTCTAGTCCATGGAATTGAGATGAATTCTGGACGCAGAGAATCGCTCAGTTTGAAATGAAAGACAGCCCAAAATGTTTTAGGGCAAGGAGCTGATGTGTGTTTAAAGCTGCAGATGAAATTACGTTTTTTAACATGATGAGGGAGACAGATGGATGTGTGTTTATAGTTGCAGATGAAATTACGCTTTTGCACGGGGTGAGGGGGTGGATGATAATTATGTGAATCGCTACCGTCTCTTTATTGCAAACGGAGGCACATTTACATGATTTCACCGACGCGAATTAACACTATCCCTATGGATGATCACTGCTAGGTATCTCCTACTCTGCCACTAAGAAGGGCAGCAATAAGCCCAGCCTTGCCACCTGCAGATATGTCTTTTATAATCGATGATGCTTTGCTAATATGCTGATGGTTACTATTGCCCATCTACCCTCCTACCCCCCGCTCCCATTCTCAGGATCCTGGGCACGCCTCGCATGGAGAGAGAGAGAGAGAGAGAGAGAGAGATCAGGGAGCGAGACAGAGATTTGAGAATTTGCGCATCAACGGTGGGTTCTCTTACAGATATTACTCGTACATTAGTGCATCGGTGCTGAATGCATCCCCAATTGCGTTGAACATGCAGAATTAATGGGATTCTTACAATGATAAGATCCCACCATTAATGCGCAAGCTCTCAAATAACTCTGCATGTTGAATGCTAGTACGAGTGCAACAAACCGTGTAATCCTCACGGTGGTAAGAGAACCCCATCGTTAATGCGCATGCTCTCAATTATTTCTCATAGCTTATCAGTATTCCCCTCTTAGCCCTTTTCGTGGACTTTCGTTTTAGATCTGGAGTTTCCTGAGTCATTATCAAGCTACCCACATTCCTTGCGTCTTGTTGTACTTGAGACTGGGTTTGTTGTTATTGTCGTTTGCGTGCCTTATGCTCAGAATTCACATCCGCCTTTAACATTCTGAGGGTCCTAATAATATTCCAATATAATACATGCATGTATCTGGGTAGCTTTTAATGTATTGTAGACAGCGGAACCTCGATATTTATATTGCATGCCTTAGTGTATGGGGAAAAGTATACTTAACGCTCTAGTGCCCAGCGTATCAGATCTGATACATTTCGTGGAACAAAAAAAAAGCAAACCAAGATCATCACCCCACCATTATAGTGTGAAGTCGCATGAGCGGGCATTAGCCTGGATATGAGACTTATAAACCGCATTATTATTATTATTATTATCATTTTGTTGCTTGTTCCAGCATAGTGGATCCAGAAGTGATCCAAAAACTGGAGCTCGGCACTTTTTGTGCCATTGTAAATAGGGCTGGGCACTAGAGGGTTAATAATACCATATAGTTAATATCAAGGTCCATCTGGGAAATGAGAAGAAGAAGAAGAAGAAGAAGACGAAGAAGAAGAAGAAGAAGAAGGAAATCCGAGGAAAAATAAAGCCCTTACTTAGTAACAAGGTATACTTATTGAATGAGTACTTAATATCGAGGTTCCACTACATTTGTTTATCGGATTGTTGTACATCAATCGGAAACTGTGAAGAAATTTTCTTAAGAGAATGAATGAAGTGTTGTCTCCCTCACAATCACATGCTCCCATTCTTGTCCTTTCCCCCACGCTAATAAGGACAATAATGTTTATAGTGAGAGATTTCTTATTCAGGCCTGTTCATTCTACTTCACGTTATGATTACCCTAGCAGGCCAGATCTTGCAAAAACTTTCTCAGCTTCCTGGAGAACATGCAGTGCCGCTGATCATTAACAGATATCTAATTTCATAAGTGTGGAGTGAGGAGAAGTAACTTTTTCAAAGACATTTACAGCATATCCATAACGGAAGGGGGATCGAACCCATGACCGTTAGCTCTTGACTTCAACGCCGTAGCCATTCGGTTGTGCATTTTTCTTGGTGAATCGTGGATTCTAAAACGTTTGGCCTCATGGGCTTTGAGAAGATTAGTGTACACAGTGACATACGTAATATCAGTTTATACAGTGCTATCTAAGCAATACATAATGAGACAGGAATTTCCTAATTCTACTTGTCCTTGCTTCACTTTTCTTGTACAGTGCCAGACGTCAAAGAATAAGCCAAGTCTAAAGTGGCTAAATTTTTAAGACTAAAATGTGCAAGTAAAAATGCACTACTGAACCCGTGATTCTGTGATTGGAAGAAGTAAATATGGTACTCTTTCACCGTGAGAAGCTTTTCGAGATAGTGTGATTTTGCTTAGAGTTAATGATAACTTACTGACGTGTACAGTATAACACGATAATGATAATATCGTCAGTGGCAGATCCAGGAAGTTGGGTGAAAGGGGGAGGGGGGCATCCAGACCGGTCCATCGATCACCCCGGTTTTGGTTGGGGTTTTTTTGGAAAAGGGGGAGGTGGGAGCAATTATTTGTTTATGATGGAAGCCAGATTGTGACCTCTCCCCCTCCGTAGATACGACGCCACCGAATGCCAATGTTTGTTTTGCAGGTCTGGAGTGCCGTGCTGATACGTATCTAGATCCTTTCAGACTTACATACGTGTACTCTGTACTCATAAAAGATAACATGAAGTGCGGTGGATAAGGGCAATAGGCGACTCTGCCACCCTTTCCCTCCTTGCATTTGTGACTCTCTCACCTCCTCCTCCTCCTCCTCCTCTCCCCCCCATGCCCGTTAACCACCAAATCTAATAGTGACGATTAAGAATAAGACACCACATCTGATGTATCACTTGAAAAAAAGAATGTAGACGTCTAGGCCTATTTCTAGAGTGGTTCATGTGAAGGTTGAGGTCTTTCTTCAGATTTTGAGAGACGGGGGAGGAGAGGTAGGATGAAAGAGACGTGCGGAGTACAATGTACAGTAGTTTCCGTCTAAGATCCCAGCACTTAACATTTCGTTCCGGTTAAGATCCCGCTCTTTCCATGAAACCGGACACTCGGAGCGCCCATCTCCTCTTCTCCCCCAACCTTTTTGGGTTTTTTTGACAAGAAAGACATTACGAATGAAAAAGCAAAATCAGTGTATGTTATAGTATTTCAAGAGATCAGACTTCTGTCCTAACTAGCACGAGGAATACGTAACAAATAGCAATCTCAGAACTGCACCCATTTAAGAATCCATTCTCATCTTGTTTGAATGTATGTAGAAAGGTTTGTGATGTCCCAATACCCCTATATATCCAGTACATAGATAAATTTATGTCTTATTTGGAGTCATGACCCAGTCGATTCTTTCCACATATAGACTAGTTTAAATTTATTTTGGTTCTTTTTCGCATGCGATCTGACCTTGGCTAGAAGATAAAAATAGTCTGACAACCCTGTTTCAGGCATGAAGGTTGACACATGTGATCTTTGAAGACGCATTTTTTTTTTGTTTTGTTTTGTATCGCTTACTGCATTTGCTGATCCACCAGCGAGAAAGTGAACAGAAAACCACCGGGGAAGTATAATTCAAGTGAGGATTACATCCTCGGGAGTAGAAAATGACAGGAGAAGTAAAAATGGTAGGACGTCGTGAACTTCCATTCCACAGACCAGCTCATGATTTTATGGACAAGTGTGTTTTGGCCGGACAACAACCCTGTGAAGGGTATTTTGACAGGACAGCCAGAGAGTAAAGTTTCGTACGTGACAAAGCCCAGCAATGCTACATGCTTCTCATCCTTTAAAAGAAAAAGAATGTATTTCTAGATTGGTTCATGTCAAAGTTAAGTCTTTCTTCAGATTTTGAATCAGTATGATAATCCACTGATCTAGAGAGCAGGTTGCCGGTAGGAGTGAATTTTAGATAATTAACTTGAAAGCAGGAATGCTCTAAAGTCTGGAAAAAAAAAAAAGGCAAGTGCCAATTAACTGTAAGTTCCGTCAGACTGGAATTAAAAAATTCGTAGTTTGAAAAGGATGAAAAGTATGGCAGTGGGTAGGAGAGATAACTCGGAAAAAATATTTGTTTCGATTAAAAATACAACCCAGCTGGAGTACTTCATACGGTATAGTCTGGCAATCCAGCCCGTAGGTTCACTCCACAATTTTAAGTTCGAGATGTTTTCGAATTCTAGGAAGGCAGAAAAGGGTATGGAGAAACTTGGTATGGGTGGACGGTATGCGGAAGGAAATTAAGAGAGCCGTTTTAAATTAAACGGCGGAAGAAAATTAAGGAGACAACGTTTATTTTCGTTTTTATCCACCCCTCGAGAGAAAGTGTGTGTGTCGATGATAATGGTAAGGGGAGAAAAGGGAGGAGAAGGAATTATTAGGAAATAGAATTATAACAACTCAGTATTTGTATGTTGTTTTTTGTTGTTGTTGTTGTTGTTTGTGCTACGTATGTTAATGCGTTTAATGCTAGGCACCCATGGCTTGATGTGAGAACATTTGGAAGGGGGGNGGGGGGGGGAGATGGGGAGGGGAGGATGAAAAGATGGGTGCAATTTCGTCATGCTCATTCTACATTCGCCTTAGTCATTGTTTTTAATGATCTGAGTTGTTTATATATTATGATCTTCAATTTACCTTCCTTTTCCTATTAAAAAAGAAAGCAGGAACTGAGATAGGTTGAGGTAGCTGAGAGACAGACAGAGGGAGAAAGTCTGTGTGTGTGTTCGTGCGTGCGTGCGTGCGTGCGTGCGTGCGTGNNGTGTGTGTGTGTGTGTGTGTGTGTGTGTGTGTGTGTGTGTGTGTGTGTGTGTGTGTGTGTGTGTGTGTGTGTGTGTGTGTTACTGAGATACAAAGTTGTGTCTGTATGTCCTAATGGTGTTTGTTCCGAGTCTCCAAACAAAATTATGTTTTTAAAAAATTTACTGTTCTTCTCCTTAAAAAATCTTCGCAACGATCAAGGCTCTTGCTAGGTGTAGGTAAACTGTTGTATTTTTTTTGTGACACACCGGGCTTGTCATTGAAATTTTGAGATCAAGCATAACAGATCGACACTGTTGTTAAAAAAAAAAAAAAGATATGCATAAAAAGAGTAGGTATTTCCGCGGCTAGTAGTTAATAACGTCACAGCTGCTGCGCTACTGTCACATAATGGTCCACCACTAACTGAGACAACAGATTCGCTGCCTGTCGACTTAGGTTAATGTCAGTGAAGGATACTTTGTCAATCAAAATTAAAACAAGGAAAGGGAAAAGTGACGTCTAAGGAAATGGGGAGTGTCAGTAACAGTTTGCCGGTAATCTAGACCGAGGAGTTCTTGGAAGAGCAATGAATATGTCAGGAAAACGAGAAAAACGAAAGACTGTTTTGGGGAACTTGAGGCCTGCAGTGTGTAATGATGACTCATGACACATTAGTTTGTTACAGTAGACCGCCGAGGTTGGGCAGCACACTGAGTTCATATGAACGCAGTTCGTGAACTAAAGTTCAGTTCAAATGAACTGGACTGAACTTATTAGCTAGTTTGGACGAACTGATCTGGATATGAACTGTAGCTATGTTGGGTGCTTGATTTAAATTTTAATTTTCTATTTTAATTACAGTTTTGTTCACATCCACCCCAATAAAACCGGAACCGAATGTCAGTTTCATAAATCAAGACGTATTGAGCTCATCTGAAAACTACTCAGTTTTTAGGAAGGTCAGCTGAACTTAATCTTAGGACTTTTTTTTATTTTTGTTCCCTGTAGTGAACTGAACTTGATCTGAACTGGCTTTGTTGGCGAACTTGCTCAACCCTGTAGACTGTCTATGACAGGGCATCATGACCTGGAACTTCAAGTACTTGACAAACCCATCCTGCGGCTTATCAAGTTTACAAGTTTAACACATTTATTTAACTGAAACCCAGACCACAACTATGGTACGTGAGCGAACAACAGAGTATTATTTGTATATATACTGTATATACACGTTCACGTTCCAGATACCTTGAGCCTCATGGCATCATTTTCTACTGTGAAATGAACTTGATCTGAACTTATCAAAATTGTGGGGGCTGACCTAATCTAATAAAAAAAAAAAAAGCTCATATTTTTATAGAACTGGTTATTTTATTTTATTTTTATAGGGCTCAAATTGTACCCGCAACATTATGTAGATCACAGGTCTTTTTACCTACATTATTTCTGTACCCATAGACTGGCAGGCAGGACCCAAGAAAAGTAGAGTTTTACATATGAGTGGTTTAACAGGTTGTACACAAAAGAATGATTTGGTTTGTCATTTTCAGTTCAGTTTCACAAGTTTATTTCTAATGTAACAATGTTACAAAATATGGGAATAAAGCTATATACCGTACATAGGCAGACAAATAGACAGACAGTCAGAAACAGTTTAAATTAATGGACAGCAGATCTCAGAAACCAAGAATATCAAATTTTCCCCACAAACTGGAGCAACCCCCACATTCGTAATTATTGACCGGTCCCCTGGAGTTCAATTTTGCGTTGGCAGCAACGAGTCAGTAATTCCTTTTACTGTCCCTCTCGACCGTAACGTCAGGAGGGACAGTAAAGTAGCTATCAGTAATATTTGTGTGCAGTATGAAATGAGAAAATAGGACATAATAATATAATATGTAAAAAACAATCAGTGATTGATAACATCGATAAAGAGGAGTGCCGAGAATAAGGTACTGGAGTTACTTTGAATGATAGATAGAGATAGAGAGAGAGAGAGAGAGAGAGAGAGAGAGAGAGAGAGAGAGAGNGTTCAGCTTATAGGATATAATAATAGGACATAATAATAGGACATGTAACATAACAATCAGTGATTGATAATATCGATAATGAGGAGTGCCGAGAGTGAGGTACTGGAGTTGCTTTGATAGATAGATAGATAGATAGATAGATAGATAGATAGATAGATAGATAGATAGATAGATAGATAGATAGATAGATAGATAACTTTTTTTTTCTTTTGTTTTATTGTTCCTAATTTCTTCCCCAAAGTATATAATATTACGCTATCTGTGAAGCGTGCGAATCAGTTCTAATCAGTGGCGTATTTCATCATGCCTCTCCTCTCTTTTCATACCCCACGCGGGCCTTTGACACGACAGGTGTACAGTTACCCCGGACGGTGAGGAAAAGAGAGTTTTCTTACTGTGCAATACTGTACAACATGTCTGCTCTGTTGGCATTGTGTTCATACCCCAAGCTGTTACGGATTGGTCTAGACTATTTTCAGAATTAAAACCGGATCTGAATTATGTCACGAATACCTGTAGCAAAACAAAACAAAAAAAAATTTACAGCGAAGCCTGCTTTGTCAATGACAGGAGGGGTGTTTTAATATTATAATATGGTGTGTAGACTACACACATTTTGATCTAGGGTGTTCGTTTGTGTAGGAACATATGTTGTACTATCGTTTCTCATGATTGTTCGTCGAAATGTGCAGGATAACACCACCACCCTAGTAAGTTCTGCTGTAGCTGCTGAAACAGTGAGAATAGTATTAAACTGCTGTAAGCCATGGTAGTAGTAATTGTAGTAGTAGTTGTAGTAATAGTAGTAGTAATAGTATTCTGACGGTAGTCGTAATAATAATGGAGATAACGGTGGTGGTGGTAGTGTCTGACAGACTTAGGCTCATAACAAAAAGCTTTGAAGAAGAAGTAGCTCTTGTAGTAGTACAGTAGTAGTAGTAGTAGTAGTAGTAGTAGTAGTAGTAGTAGTAGAAGTAGTAGGTGGTGCATGGTGGTGGGGGCGTTGTTGTTATTGTTGTTGTTGTTGTTGTTGTTGTTGTTGTTGTTGTTGTTGTATGCGCAAAATCCCACACTCCCGCCTCCCGAGGCGTGTGCATTTAGCGTCGGTCGCCTTAGTTTCAAGGAAAGGACACACATTGAGCTTTTATGGCTTGTCAGTAACTCGATATAGGCGACAAGCGACTTAAGCCTCATTTGATTTGAACTGGCTGCAGGACATACTATATTATTGTAATATAATATGTGGGGAAATCGTTATCAGGGCCGTAACTATCCTAGCCCCCCCCCCCCCCCCTGCTCGCCACCCTGCAAAG
>JAWQUT010000033.1:2215339-2248599 GCA_033807755.1 Ellobium chinense
TTATTATTATAACGATACGGTATTACTCTCTTTCGTTTCGCTTTCGCTTCACCCCAACGGAAAAAAGACGGAGGATGTATGTTTACCTTAAACATCCCTCCCCCCTCCCCTAATCCTTTCTCCCTACCCCCCACCTCCCTTCACGAACTCTTTGCTTTGCGTACGTAGCAGCAAAATTCACCCTCACCTAAGCGCACATAGTAGAATAACGGGGCGACGAGAATAAAGGATATTGGAATCGTTTATTAATTTGTCTGAGTTACCAAAAATTAGTATACAGTAGAATCTCGATATCAAGTATGCTTTGGTGCATGGAAAAAAAGTATGGTCTGCCTATTGCTGAGGTATATTTAATATCGAGGTTCAACCCAAGAATGTAATGGTGGAATAATAATGAAAACGTGTATGTGAACATTCATACTTAATAATGAGGTGTACTTATTAAATTAATATTTAATATTGAGGTTCCCCTGTACGTCCATTTTTTTTAAGGTAGTCCTCAACCCTCGCGCAAACTGAAGGCTGCTAACCCCAGTGATTATGTAAGACATCTCCCGATTGCTATATGATGTCAAAGGGATACTAGAAAAGTAAACCCAAATATGGATAAGTACTAAATCATTGTTCCCTTCACCCACCCCACAACAGCCTAGAATTTGCTTTTCAAGATCCGGGTACTAGTAAAGCAAATAATTAACTGATATTGAAGATGTATGGCCATCATACTGTAACCGTACTCAATCTATCACTATGTGGAACTTGATCCAAGGACCAGATCTCAAACTGTGGAGTTTCATAGTTTGTGAATGTTTGACGAAATACTAAATTACTGTATCTACTATTTTCTCAGATTTACACCAGAGTCTGGAACACAATCTCTGAAAGATGCTTCCTCATCAAGATAACTTTGTACTGTATGAAAAACCTTCCCTCATCAAAGCAAGAGGAACAGGAAAAAGAATGCTCGTGAGGACAGTTGTTTAAGGAAAGGCTCTTGAGATGACAGCGAATACCAAACAAAGAAATCTTGCAGCTGGTGTTCTGGGCCTGACTTTAACTAGGCATAAAGAGAGCCCTCTTCATAACACAGTCAACGCTGCTTGAATTTGCCATACACTGTATTTCAGCTATGAGGGCCTGCACATTGCTTTGCTGTAATACAGATGCTCTTTATATTGACAAGGGCAGGTTGCTTTGCACCTATGTCTTGCAGTAGTTGCAGGTAAAAGGAGTTCTTTACTGGAAGGAGATTCGAGGCAGTGTGACACTTTGTTTTGCACCTGTTATACAGAATTCACTTATGAAAGAAGATCAAAGGAAGCATGACACTCTGCATTGGCAGCTGTACTGTGCACTAATACAGTCCTGTACTGAAAGGAGATCAAGGGAAGCATTTTGACAGAGAAGAGATCTAAGGAAGTTTAGTGCCATTTGCCCTGTAGAGCTATCCCATCAAAACACTTTCACAGCCTCAGCCAAAATATTATAGCGGATAATGTACAGAAATGGAGATGGGGAATATTGCAGGAACACCCATCCAGCTAATGATCATCATACCAAAAATCCAGTGGCATCCACCCAGGGTTGCCATCACATGTCAAGAGATCAGGTTCCATCACTGAACAGTTCCAGCTTCCACTGTAGTACCTACTTGTCTGACGATGTCTTTCACCCGCCTTCAGGCAACAACACGTCTTCTCATCATGAAATGTCAGAATATGAAAGTAGTTTCCCATCATCTTCAGACCATGGACCTAATCATGACACACAGCACCATACAGTGAATCCAACCTTGGGTGCTAATCCAAGACAGCCTATTGATGGAGCTTCTTCAGAAAGTGCTAATGGTGTGTTTGTGCTAATTGATACTTCTTTGAGAGGATCAAACTCCACACCTTCAGACCCAAACAACTTTCTTGTCAATGGCTGCAATCCAAATATGAGAATACAAACCATCAGTAGTACAACTGGACACAGAAAAATGTCTCCACCCAACTTAAATCAGGATTTTGTACCAAGTGGTTCACATAGTGTCCACAGACCACATCCACATGCAATAGCTGTAGACTCTTACAATCACCACAGGCAACCAAATCAAGCCCAGGATACTGGAGGTATGGAAGTTACAAGAGATCATGATTTGGCAGGTCAAATGTTTCAACAAAATACTCAAAAGAACTTCACCCTTCATCCTGGAAGATTTGGGACTCCTCAGTTATCTCAGGGAGGAGCACCACGTGTACCTGACAGACTTGTACCTCTCACTGAGATGCCTCAGGAACCAGTAAACACTCTCAATCTTCGCTGCCCTATTATGATGCTCAAAACTTCCGATCAGCCCACACCAGAGATTCATAATTCAGAATATGAAGGTACCAACTATGTTCATTTCCAAAATTCTACAAGACTTGGTGCAGCTCATCAGGAAATTCACCCTGGAAACCATCATATGCTTGAGCAGCACCTTTCAGTATTTGGGGCAGGGTCTGGCATGGTTGCAGGACCTCAGATTTATCTCAACCACACCTTGCACAATCAACAGTCATCTCCGCATGAATTCCACCAAAGACAATATATAGGAGATGGAGGAGCTGGTGTCCTTAATTCCGCCCATGATGCTTATTTTCAAGGACAGGATCCAGTAAGGGGAGGTACTGGTATCCCTCCTTCTGCCCATAACTTTTATTCTCAAGGGCAATACCCTATAAGGGGAGATGCTGGCCTTCCCAACTTCACCCAGAACTTGCAATTCAGTGGACATTATCCAGGAGGGAGAGGGGCTGGGGTTCCACACCCCACCCACATTGAATATTCACAAGGACAAAATCCAGTAATGACAGAAGCCTATTTTCATAATCCAGTCAGTACTCCTAATTTTCACCTCTCAGGACAAGGAGGAGGGGCTGGTATTCCACACTCAACCCATAACTTTCTTTCACAAGGGCAAGATCCAGTAATGAGAGGAGCTGAGATCCCTAATCCCTCTCAGTTTCAGGGACAGTTTCCAGTTGGAGGAGTGGCCGTTCAACATCAAGTTCCACACCAGCAACTTGGTCCAAGGACAGGTGACAAGTATGGAGCTTTCATCAGACAGAAAGAAAAGGATGACATCAAGGCTGTCCTCCGCCCAGGTTGCATCATTCAAGTTTGTGGTCCACCAATGGCAGGGAAATCTACTCTAGTGAAGCAGGTCAGTGCTTTTAATGGACAAAAGGTACTAAGTCAACTGTGACATCCTGGGACTCTCCCAAGGTATGCATGGGTTAGTGTTAGGGACAGAGTTATGGGTAGAATCAGGGGTAGGGAGAAAAATGGGCATTTGGGAGAGATTCTGGAAAACCTATATAGATATGTGCGCAGTGGTGCTTCCTCTTTCCTAAATATACCACTAACATAACTGGAGCACACCATGAAAAGTCTCAGGATTTGGTCAGAGTTGACTTGGTACCCTTTGGGGAAAAACTCCTCATTAATGCACTTTGATAAGTTAGACAGTAATAAAGATATTAACCCTCAGGATACTACAATGGAACCAGTTCTCACCTTCGCGCCTCAATGCTGGCTGTAACAGTAAAATGAATTTGCATGCCAGTACCAAACATGTGAGGCAACAGTTGAATTAGTTGATCAGCAGACAGTATGTGCATGGGCATTAATAATAGGCATTATCCATTACAGCAGTCATGCTACTACAGTTAATGACCATATGAAAAGGAGTGAAGAGAAAAATTCACATGGCTGCACTATATCACATTTCTATGGGAGAATGCATAAATGGTGAAAGCTATCCAATCCTTGTCATAAAGAGATTGCCATGGAAAAATGATCTTCTTGTGCAAATTTTTTCTTGTTTGGATTATGATGTGAAGAAGATACTCTTTCACTGGTTCTCAGTTTGATGAACAGTACATGTAAGCTGAGCAGGCTTGGAGCTGCAGTGTGGTACATTCAAAAGACAGCTTGTTCATTTAGACTTAATGGAAAGCCACAAAACTCTTTGAATATCCTTTTCTGAGGCTTCAAATTAGGCAGTATCAAGTTTTTTTTTCAGATTTCACAGGTTTTTTCCCATCATAACAATGTTATGAAATATGGAACTGTAGTTACCCTAAGACAGTACATAAGCAGACAAATGGACAGACAACCAGACAAATGAGCAGACCCAAAAAAAAAAAAAAAGGACAAGCAATTAGACAAATGGATAGACATACCAACATCCTAATAGGAAATATTTAAACCTCCATAGGTCAAACACTTGATTACAGGAAAGTTAATGCTGATACTAATGGTTTGGAGAATTCTCCGCATACACATGTAGTTGTTTTTTTTTTCTTCCATCCATCTGCATATAATGATCACCTGCAGAGGTGATCACTCCAGGAGGGCAACCATGGAAAGGCCTTCTGGTCATTGTTTAACCTCCATAGCATGATTATCTGTTTGATGTAACTGTGACTGCTCTATCTCATATTTCAAATACTGTATATCAGACCGGGTTCAAGTTGCATTAAATATTTTTAATTTGTATCAGAAACTTTTTGTGCTTTCTGAGCGGTCATACAAATATACAGATTTTAATCAAGGGAGGTAGACTTTGTGATTCTCTTTTTATATCTTTCCGCAGGCCATAGACGAAAGACTAGCAGAGAATGCCTCATACAACCCACCTTTCCCCAGAATCGTGTCCCATCACTTTGAGTGCAAGAAGATCTCAACTTTTGATGGCATCCTGACCAAAATCATGAAAAAACTTTTTCCTCTAACCCTCAACTCAGCACCCGATGAAGATTATGTGCTTGGCAATATCCGTGTACCTCTGGAGGAGTGCCGTCAGTGCCATCACATTCTGGTCTTCCATAAATGTGAGAGTCTGAAATCTAATAGGCACAGTGAGCACTTTGTTGCATTCCTTGCAAGATTGGTCCAAGAATTTTCATCAACACTTACAATCACCGTCATTTTCACCACATATCAACAATTTTTCACTGGTGGATATGAAATTCCAAACATTTTTATTGACTTACTGACCGACATTCGAGACATCATGTCTTTGCTTCAGTATTATCTGCCCAGTGTGGAACTCAAGAACTATGCCTACATCTGCCAAAGAACACTGTGCATGCCAGAGGCAGTGAGGCTGATAGTTGAAGAATACCTGGCTCACAGTAGATGCAGAGTATCCCCGGAAGTACTTGAGAAAAGAATCAACACAGACCGGAGATATTTGGATCGTCTTTTTGGAGGTCGGCTCAGAGAGGTGGAGGATTGGGTATCTGAAGAAGATCTTCTCTCACTTGTCCACTTCAGCCATTCTATTGAGAATTCCTTCACTGAAGGTTAGTCAACTTAGATAGTGTAGAACACGATTAACATCATTACCTGGAACCTCAGGTACCGAAACCCTTAGGCTATTTGTTACAAGGCTGCTGTCCTTTGCCTTGTACTTCTATAGTAGATTTAGATCTAGCTCACAAATTCGAACACCTCACGAACTTTAATTTCTTAGCTGGTTCCTTGAAATTCAAGATCTAGTAGTTCTATTATATTTGGCTCAGGGATGGACTAGTTCTGTGGTCAATCAAGCATGGAGAAAGGAAATGGGTCATTTAGGGGATTCTAATTGCAGTTTGCAGAAGCCTGTTTGGGAAAGCCTCTTGGAGGAACTGGATAAAATTTTCTCCCTAAACCACATCATATTTCCAAAATAATAAAAACTAGTCTGTAAATCTAAAGCTATGATTGTGACCATATGATATGTTGTTTACAGTAAGGGTCCTTCATTTTCATTTTTCACAGTTTCACCTTAGATGAAATAATGGTCCAAAATTTTGCTTCCATTTGCAGATCAGTTGTTTACACAAAATGAAACCATGTAGGCTCTTTAGAAAAGTTGACTGCACCAAATCTTTATTTAGCAAATTCACTGATTTATTTCAACACATGTGCAATATGGTTTCAGGATATACGATATTCTTCTGTCTTTGTACAATCTATTCAGAGAACTAAATCATGTTATATTCTGTTATTATTCACTCTGAAAGCTTGAGGATTTTGTATCACCTTGCCTCTTTCAACCTCGCAAGACAGGTTTTTGTTATGAGAGGGGAGACTTGACAGTTTTATTATAAAGAACCCCGGATCCTTGTATGTCACAGAGCCCTGGATCTACCACAACTCATTTGGATATGATTTGTGTTTTCATGCACACATTGTGCTGTGTCTGTCTTTGTGCGCATTTACATGTAACAGAATGGCAAGGCACATTCTATTCATTTTTTACCATTAAGGGTGAGGTGAGCGAACCTAGGGTCTCTCAGCTTGCAAGTCTGTAAGTGCCATTACTATACCATAGGGACACTCATTCACAGAAATTTTAATTTTAAATACCTACTGCCCGAATATTGTTCCCTAACCTCCATGTGTAAGTTTAGTGTTTCTCATGACTTGACACACTTCCCAAGTGCTCTCAAATACACTGTGTTTTGATGACACCAGTGATGATAATGGTGGTGTTGATGCTGAGTGACAATTGACAATATGACAATTCACTCAAAAATGCATGTATATTTTAATGATTTCATATTTGTGGTATAGTATTAACTTCCAAAATGTGCTGTTTTGAAATTCTTTACAAGCCCTCCTTAGAAAAAAACCTTTTTAGTTTTTTCCATCATTGTTTCAAGTGGTTGTGATGCTGGTGATGATTATTGCTTTGAGAAAATTTATAGCAAAAGATAACCTGGGATAGATAAGCTGATATTACTGAATACTGACACTGTGCAATATGATAATATAGAAGATGATAACGCCAATGAATTAGCTGGTTCATTTGATGTCTGAAGTGTTTAATTCACCTCACTAAGGACAGTTCCTATGTGTATTTACATGTTTAATCTGTAAACTTATTTATCTTGCATCCAGTCAAAATGAGACATATGTCACTAAACTGAGAACTGAGACATCAAGTTCTAAAGGTGAATAAGACAGTCTGATGTCAAACTTTTGTTTCTTACCAAAACTGAGACTAGAATTTATGTGTTCTAAATATTGCTTTTTTTTATTTGTTTGTTAATGGTACATAATTATAAATAAATTTGAGATTTTATGAGGAAGATTAGATTTCTTCTAGATAGAAATATTAAATTGTCCTTTAAATATATATGATTTTCTTAGAAATTTTCCAGTGCATAGGGGTGACTCTGTGAACAAAGAATAATGATAGGTCAAAACAATGTTCACATACTAAGTTTCTATATCATCCCATTGACCTGATGTAGCCAAAAAGCAACTTGAGCCTCTTTCTGACCAGCTGCATGAAATTTATGTTTGATTAATTCTTCAGAATGAAAGCAGAGCTCATATACAATATTTCTTTGTTTTATCAATAACAATGATAATGATGATGTTGAAATAGGCAAATAATAATGATGATGTTGATGATGATCATGACAGTGATGCATCCTGAACTACTTTACATATTATTTTCAGCCCATCTGGAATATGTCAGTAGCGATGATGACCCCATAAACTACGAACAGCTCAGCTGCAAGTTACGACAGAATTTCATAGTGAGGGACATACATGGTATTGGCCGCTTGGTAATCCATCCCCTAGTGGTTTACTACTGTATGGTTAAATTCCACCTGGGCCAGGAGAGAGGAAATCAGGTTGCTCTTCAGGGATACGTGTATGACCACTCTTGTAACAGGTAAGTTTGACAGCAGTTTTTAATTTTTTTCTTTTGTGTACTCTGTGGAAATGGAAAGCTAATGGAAGCATATATATCAACCTGAACATCATTTTTTTCAAGCGGAGGCTGCAGCTAGCTTATTTGGGATGAATTTTTATGTGGGTGACATGTGTTAAATCAAATACTTTTTTTTTCTTTTTCTGGATGCTAATCTCATATGAATGTAAGAGTGCATACAGGAGTTTTTTTGCATTTATAGTCTGTTTTGTGGCAGCATTTTAGAGTACTCTTCAGTGGATGATATACATACTTTTTATATACACAGTTTTATTGTTGTTGGATTTATTATATATATTTATATATTGTATTATTGTTGGGTTTTAAAGTGGTATTTACACCTAGTATCTTTGTACCACTTGACACTACTATCTGTTCAGGTACCAACAACCCACACAATCAGTTTCCTTGAGATAGTAGGAACAATTTCATTTAAATGGATCTGCAGTTATCAAGTGACTTTTATATAGAAGACATGGTATTGTTTTCTGCAAGGTGTTGCACTTCAACTAAAAGTATGATTAAGTTAAAAATTGTGTATAAATTCTAGATACTGTGTTTGAAGGATAATCTACCACCACCATATCTCTTCTCTCTCTTTTCAATGGACAGATTCACCCAATTTCTTGGTCAGCTTTTGATGAACACAGAGGCCAGAATGCGACAGCACGGTCGGAAGGGTCTGGTGTATGGAGGTCTAGTTCAAGACTGGCCAAATGTTCGACATTTCATAGAAATGGCCTTGCACTGCAATGAGAATACATATGAGGCTTTTTTGAAGGTTAGATTGTGAATTGGATTTTGCCTTGCAAGTTTATTTATATCATAGGCTGAAATTTGTACATCCACATATTCACCCACTTAATGGAGAATAAAAATTATACTTCACATGTTTGCTTCATTCTTCCCTTCCTTCTACAATCCCTACATTATTCTTATTTTCATCCATCCGTCCATATGTCCATCCATCTGTTTATTTTAAAATTCCTATGTCTGTTCACCAGTTTGTTTGTCCATCTGCTGTTCCATCCATCCATCCATCCATCCATCCATCCATCCATCCATCCATCCATCCATCCATTCTCTCCTCTTTCTCCCTACCTCCATTCATTCATTCATTCATTCATTTATTCATTCATTCATTCATTCATTCATTCATTCATTCATACTCAGGTGGGGATCTCTGCCGCTGGAATTATTATGAAATGTTTCACCAAGGAAGCCCCAGACTTTTATCTCAGTATGTACAACGGTGCCTGTGAGTATGGACATCCACGCGAGCGTGCAGTGCTGCGAGCATTCCTGGGCCAGGCCATTGTTCAGTCAGGGTCAGGTACTGCTAAAGGAAAGTATGATTCTGTTTTCTTTGGCATGTAGAACACCAGCTTTGAAACATTTATTCCCTATCCATTCTACCCCTGGTGGTTCTCCTGTATTCTCATGCTCGCAGTAAACTTGGCCAGGCCTGCTCTTGGGGTTTCCAGGGAATAAGTTGTGTAGTTTGGTCAAAGAATTTTCTGTATATCACAATTCATGCTAACCAATCAGTGAATCAATAGGCACAGCCCATTGTAGCTCAACCTGTGAGTTTGATAATCGACCAACCTGTGCATTGGTGTTAATTCTAAACTGTATCCTATGACTAAAACATGACAGAATAGAAGTGGCCAAGGCTCATATGCTACAGATACATTGCAGAAGAAAAAAAGGTGGAATTTTAAATAAGGAAATGTTTAATGAAATTGTGTGATTTAGTATGACAAGTTCAAGCCAAACAGGTTACATCTGAGGCAATAAGATTAGCACAGCTTGGGTATAAGAATCCATACAATTAAGCTCACAAATCATGAGAATTTTACAACTCAGATATATCTTTACAATACATGTACATGTAGCAAACTTGTTTCTTAGGATACTTTGATGGGTCTCGAAGACATTCAAATACTTTTAACAAATAACACACCACATATGGAGTCAGTACATGCAAGTAAATTATGTTGAAACATGTAATAAAATGCCAAATATTTGAAAGATGAATATGACAACAGAGAGGATAGGAAATTCTTTGTATAATGCATGCCTGCTAGCAATTTAAATTCACTAATTCCCCCCCCCCCCTGCTCCTAAAGTACATGAAGCAGTCTGAGTCATTGTTATGATAGTAGCTATCAATGGCCATTCAAGTTAGGCATAATTATCCACTGCTGTCTGGAAGTTTACTTTATCATTAATACGTGTACCGTAGATCCTGTCATATTATACGTAATACCAACAAAAAAAGATGAAGTTAATCTGTTGAGAGCTGCTGTGTTATAGACAAAAAAGAATGACAGAGCATGAATTGCATATTTTATTAAAAATAATTATTTAATTATAAGAGTAGAATTACTGTGATAAGTTTAGAATGTGTAAATACATGAAGTTTGAAAGGAAAAAAGTTTGTAGTTTTGTTTTTTCCACATGTAAGGGTGGACAGACAGCTTTGCTATGTGCAGCTTTTCACTTCAGTGCTTCCAGTACTTGTAAGTGCTTTAATGAATGCTTTTGTCGTTTTTTTTTTCATCTTTATTCAAGAATTATATCGTTATCTGTTATCTTTAGCATTATACTCAAATTTTCTTCAGAAAGTTTCTTTAAATGCCGCTTTTGCCTCTCTTCAGCACTCCTTTCTTGGGTTGTCGGTGTGAACATCATGTCTTGATTCATATCACATACACTAAGTATCACATTTACCCATCACAAAATTTCTCTTAGCATTACCCAAACAATAGGACTGTGTCTTTAAGTCCTGGCTTTGTGCACGGATGTTGCTCTGTAGACAAGGAAAGGAGACAAGCTTATTTCCACAGCCTATAACTTTATCTTATCTTAGTTGCACAACCCAGTTTGAGACCTTTGCTTGCAGTACAATGTATGTCAATTCGTGTTATATCTGCCAAGCACCCTTTGAAGTTGTGGGGTTTTTTAATATGAGTTGTGTTTTTTTTTTGGATGAAATAATTGAGTTACTTAGTAGTTTGTGCCCCCTCCCCCCCCCCCCCCCCNCATGCATCATGCACAAGGAGATAATCACGATAAATACACTACCAGCATGGGTGCAAGCGGTGGATTCATTCCAGTTGTTTGTAATTATTGGACTGGCAAGACTTGAATGACATCATAAGCACATTTTTGGCAGTGGCAAGAGTTGTTTTAACCTGATCATTCTTGAGTGTAAGCAGGGTTGCAAAAAACTACTTTTTTTAGTAGTTGATTAACTACAAGTTACTTGATCACAAAAGTAAAATTCACTACTCTAAAACTATTTTCTATAATTTGGTATTCTTTACTTTACCACTACTTTCCAAAAAGTACTCACTACTTTTTTCACTACTTTTATCAGCTTGTATAATATATGATTATGAAAAAAAAAAACATGAATGATTCATACAGGTAATTGAAACAATGTCACTGTTTTACAGAATAACATTAATTTATTCATTAAAGAGATAGAAAGGGGAAAATGAATAATAAACAGCAACAGTTGTTGTATACAGAAGCAGTTCATCTCCCATTCTGCTTTGTGTGGGTTCCAGCACCAGACCCTCAACACTGAAGAGTCTTTCCACTGCTGCTGATGAAGGCAGCTCACAGTTGTACTTCGTAAAGACAGTCCTAACTTGGGGGTAGTTTTCGATCATTTGCTATCGATTCTCCTTGATTCAAGGAAGTCCATATCCTGATTCTTCGCCTCCTCTTACCCATTTTCAAAATTGAAGAATGACCTCTTCGGGCATTCACAGGTATCTTTTGGGGCTGATGACATACTGCTGAGTTCGACCTGGAGAAGGGCCTTTGACTTTTCCCTGACTGCTTGATCTTGAGTCCAGAGTAATTTGAATCTGGAAAGGAATATATGTATCATGACTGTAATAAAAACAGGATGGTCAAATCAAAGTAATTTTGCAGTGTGATCCACAAAGGAGCTTCAAAATATAGGCAGATGCTTTATCATAATTATTTAGAGCTCATTACAACTGAAATTCATTTAGATTACAGAAACCAAAGAAATGAAATGAAAGCAAAACAAGACAAAGAAAGATTGATAAAGTGTCTGTTGGTTGTGCATACCAGTATTTGAACAAATATCATAATAACAGATATACTGTAACAGTCTTAAAGAGATTAAATGATGACTGCAAAGCAGGAATTACGTTAGACTGAATATATTTCAGAAACTGCGTTGTAAGGTGTGTCACCAAAATCTCCAAAGTACACAGAAGAACTCTGTTACTGAGAGTTGTGCACAAGCAATATATCAGTTTTTACATAAAGGCAGCTGAAGTCAGTTTTTCTTAGATATTTTATCAAAACATTTGTGCTTACCGTGGCTGACTGACAGTAACCATCAAGCAGTTGTTGTCCATGAGCAGACCGCCAAAGGGTTTATTCAGTCCAGCCAAAAGAGCCGAGATTAGAGGAGAGCAGTGTCCACTGCGTGGACGCTTGATCTCGAGTTGCCCCCTCAGACTGTCCATGCAAGTAAGCAAGGGAAACTTCCTTATCACCCTGAAGAATGTCTAGGACTGCAGCTAAAGGATTCATTACCTAAATTAAATGGTGAAAAGATGTCAGAAGAAAGGCAACTTGCACGGATGAAGCAGCAATAGAAGTTTTACATGAGCATGAAACGAAAGTACGTGGAGTGGATCTCAACCGGCGTAAAGACTCAAAAGGGGCATTGCCGACGGGGCTATTAAAAGGCGGTCGGCCGGTCGTGCTCAAAAAAAAAAAAAAAATGAAACACAGCGGGCCAAAGAAAAAAAATTTTACCAAGAAAAAAGTAGCGTGAGTACTCACTACTTTTTTTCTACTTTCACTACCGTTACAACTACTTTTTTAGCGCTGGTATTTGCTACGCTAAAAACTACCCATTTTTGTCCAAAAGTACCCACTACTTTTTCGCTACATATTCGCTACACATCCCTGAGTATAAGTTAATGAGCAGAGGTAGAATCCTATCAGCTCTCTGTGAGTGAGAAGTAGACAAGGTCTAGTCATAGTGAGAGGTCAATTAGATTTGTTTCACATTTTTGCTGTCACCAGAGACTGCCAATTTTGAGAGAGAAAGATAAAGCAGAACTTGTCTATAAAGAGCAGGCATAAATATGACAGTAAATACTAGATATACAACAGGGACAACATATTATCTGTGTTGAATATAAGATGATTTACTGCATGATTTTATTTATGGTAAGCAATCTAAAATGTAACCACAAAAAAAAATACTGTATATGTGTATTGATATCTATTTTTTTTTTCAATCGTTTGTTTCATGTATTTCATTTATTAGTAAATTTGTTCACTGTGTTATTTCTGCTTTAGCCTGTCATCAAAGAAATGCTTTTGTTGACATAAAGCTTATGTGGTTAACCTGAACTTCACATCATAGTTCATTGTTTGCTCTACCAGTATCAGCATATTACCGGGCATCTGGGGGAGATCCAGAAAATAAATAACAAATAACAATGGAGCTTCCCCCAATTACTCACCCTCACTGAGTATCTGACAAACAACATACAATGCTAACTTTCATAATAATTAAACTACTGAACATATTATTTATTTATATATCAAGGATATAGATCTACAGGATGAGCATATTCTTGGAACTACAGACAAGTGGCAGGCGAAATATATTGAAATGTTTACAGAAATTTTTGAAGGGGGAGGTGGAAGGTGATGGGGGTTCACAAGCACCCAGAGAGGACCCCCCCCCCCCCCCCCNAAAAAAAAAAAAATTGACTCGTGGGCATGGTGGCCTAGAGGTAGAGTGTCTATTGTTTGACACAAGAGGTCCTGGGTTCAAATCCTGTTGGCTGTGGGTTTCTGTTTGGACAGTTTTGGTGGTGTCTCCTCTCAGATACCCATTACGGGTTCAAGCCTTACTTCTGACATAGCTGTGCATTTACTGGCATGTAGAGGGACATCACTACTTAGCACACACAAAAAATATCCTGTTTATGAAATATTAATTTCATTGCTTAAAGGAGAAAATTATCTTTTTTCCTGCCTGCAATAACTCATCAACCTTTTTTTTTTTGCCTTCATTGGGGATATTGGCTCATGTGTTTGTTATCAAGAAGGACATCACATGCATTTTGCAATTACTGAAAGGAAGATGAGACATCATATCTTAGTCTCAATGACCTAGGCTAAAAGGAATTCAGCATTGCAGACTAGTGCTTGGCTGCAAAGATAATCATTTTCTACATGACAGGTTAAAAGATGTGAGTATACGATTGCAGTTTTTGGTGGAGGAAATTTTAGACATTTCTCTGGCGCTAGCACTTGCATTGATGTAAATGAGTGTTCGATAACAAGTATACATTACATCACATCGCCTGAAGACTTGCATCTAAACTGCTTAATGCACAAGCATGCTTTTAATTGTTCAAAGCATATCTGACTGAGCTGGTTTGTTGTAGCTGGTTCACCTGTTTGTCAAGAAAAACCAGGTTTAGTCAGCATGATACAGTATTTAGGTTTCTAACAGTTGAATATTCCTGCATTCTTGGTTGCCTTTTTTGTCTTTTTTAATTTATTGCATTTGTTTTTTTGCTCTTTTATTTCTTTTCAGTTTTATTTTATACCATGATTTGCATAAAAATGCACTTCTGTTATGACAAGAGAGACCAGTGATGATAATGATGATGATGATGATGATGATAATGATGAACTGAAATGACTATCACAGCAAAGTGTTGAGTTCATTAATCAGAACATGCAGTAAACAGGTTTCTGGTAACTAAAATTAAAACAAGTTATGAACATCATAATTGTAGTTGAATAGGCTTTCTTTTGCTGGCATGTTCTTATTTGACAGTTTTTCATTATTTGAAAAGGATAATGATGAGGATGATGATGGTAATTGTTAATAAATGCAGTGGACATCTTTCAAAAAGTTTTATGGGCAGAATGACATTTAGTTTTAAAGATGATTACGACATTGATGATGATACCAGTTCATAGATCAGTGTTTATATGCATGACATTGCAAATATTTGTAAGGACTTTAAGCATCTGTGCACTGTGTCCTTAATGTAGCTATCACCACTGTTGTCCAGCCATCATAAGTGAAATACATGAATAGTATTTTTTACTTTAATACTGTGGCCTTTCCAAAGTAATTGGTAAAGACATCATAGTGAAATGTTTGCATATTCATAAGCCTAACAGTATTTCATAGACAAGAGTCCAGCATTATCTTGCAAAATGGCAACATTAGGCTTCAGGTAACATTTTACATAAGAATACAGACATCTCCTGGAGTAATTTGAGAACTTGCGCATTAACAGTGGGATTTCTTGCCATCTTAAGAATAAGGCATTTCATTAACTCTGCATGTTAAATGCCACCATGGATGCATTCAACATTGATTATGAGTAATATATTAAAAATATATATTAAGGAACTGTCTACCAGTCAATGTTAAACAATTTAATAATCATAACACAGTAGGGAGTAAGAATTTCACAAATAAAAATCACAATCTAATAAGAATCCAATGGTAAAATTTGCCAAATTTTCGGTCGCTAGACTCTCAAAAATAATATCAATCACTGCAAACCTGCCAGTGGACTTTGCCAACAAAAGAATCAAAATTTGTATGGTGTACGAGCAATGGTTACAAGCATCACCTGTCACTAGCTGGAGAGTAAAAATCCTCAAAATGCTCCAAAGAAAGAACTAGAAGATATGAAATCACTTCCTTAAGAAATATCAAAGTTGTCAACATGCACTTAAGAATAATGCAGTTAAACAGAGTCAGCAGCTATGCCTGGTGCAATTTTGAATGGGGGGAGGGGGGGAGGAGGAGGGGCGAAACTTTTATGATACACCTTCTTGAGGGAATTTGAGAATGTGAAGGACACAATCAATGAAGATTGAAGAACATTCAAGCTTGGTGACATGTCAAAGAAAATGAATCATTCATACCTGTTTAATATTTCATTACATTATTGTTTGTGTAGACCGACATTGCATTTGCTTTTCTGTTTTCTTTCAATTTTTTTTTTCAATTTGGTCATGCTTGAGTGATTTTTGGGCAGTTAAAAATAAAAAGGTGAATGAGGAGAGTGTGTTCTGGCAAGATATTTTTTTTCCTGACTTTACAGTTTTCAAGTCAGACTTATTTCCTGATTTGTTTTCGTTTTTGTTTATTTTTTTTTTTAAAGAGAAAGTGTGGGAAGTTGTCACTGAGACAGAGTGGATGCTTGTTATGTGCATATGTCATGAATGTATGGGAGAAAGGGAGGGTGGGCGTATGTGCGTATGTCATGAATGTGTGGGAGAAAGGGAGGGTGGGGATGCGGAGGAGAGGACATATATATGAGTAAAACAATGAGGTGATGGTATAATAAAAGGACCTGTCAGCGTATTCACTAGACTGTACTTGTTGCTAGTCTCAAGATAAAAATATAGCACAGCCTCCTGCGTTTAATCACAATTCAGTAATCACAACTTACATCATTGTCCTTATCATAAAATGCTATATTTCTGTAAATAAATCACTGGATAACTGCAATTCCATTTCATCCGAATTTTTTCAGTGTCCAGAGGACTTGTAATTTAGTGGAATTGACAGTAATGCATTTGCCAGTTTACCTCATAATGAACATTTCTTTGAGATAGAGTTTTTGGTTGTTTTTTTCGTCAGTATAGATCATTTTCAGTTCTTATGCATGCACAGTCATCCGGGTATCACAAGCTGTAACTTCAACAATCATTACTTCCAATTTCTACTGTTCCAATGTCAGAGAAATATGATTGGCTGATATGGTTTGGTATACTGGCTGGTTGTGCCTGATGCATCGTTTACCTTCGGAAACAAGACTAGATGATGCAGTCAAATTACAATTTACATTTACAAGCTGCTTAAGCAGGAAGTGAACCTTGCTGGAGTTGACTGATTAAGAATGGTTCATTGTCTGTGGACTTTCCAAAGGGTGCTCTCTCTTTTCTATTCCCAACTCTACCCCTTATCCTGCTCTTAACCCTGACCTTAGCATCCATTGGCAGCAAACCTCAGGAATTTGACATAAATGGATACCTCTGGTCCCTTTTTGATCATCTTAAAAGCATTCCTTTGATAAATGGGATCAGTGCTGACAGACTTTGCCCATGGTAAATTTACATCTTCATTTTATGGTAGCTAACATAATGGGTTCTATGGAATGGCCATTTGTATGGTATGCCAACTACTGACTGCTAGTGAGCATATGGTATGCCAACTACTGACTGCTAGTGAGCGTATGGTATGCCAACTGCTGACTGCTAGTGAGCGTATGGTATGCCAGCTACTGACTGCTAGTGAGCGTATGATATGCCAACTACTGACTGCTAGTGATCGTTTTAAGTGTGAGCAAATGGTTGCGGCATTGGACTCAAGACCTAGAGATCGTGGGTTCGATTCCTGACCACAGTCATGTTGTAAGTGCCTTGAGAAAGCATTTCATCCACATTTTCTTCAGTCCACCCATATATAAAATGGGTACCTCGCTATAGGCAATGCAAGATAATGTCAGAATGCCAGTGATTTGCACCTCCAAATGGCAGCAGCACTGTTTTTCCCAGGGAGTTGAGAAAGTCCTAGAATGATGTGACCTGCTGGGGTAATATTAGTGTGAAGTTGTGTGAGCAGGCATTAGCCTAGATACAAGAATTTTATAAAACACATTATTATTATTATAAGATAAGCCATCTCATTTGTCTTTCTTAACCTCCTTCCTTTTGAAACAGGTGTGGCATGGCATCTCGCAGATGAGCATCTGAGTGCAGCCATTGAGAGCCTGTCACAGCATGGGAACTCCTTTTTCCTGGTGTGGGCACTGAACAGAAAGGCCATGATTTTACATAGACAGGGAAAATACACGGCATCACTGGAGTAGGTTGTGTTAATCTTTACCCTTTTCTTTTTATGATTATATGGTCAGAGGGTTGGTGGATGCTGCCCTTCTCTGAGATCTAAAAAGCACTTCCTTGTAGTCACATTCCTACTGTAATACATCACCATAACTAATACACCATGTTGTACTTTGGCCTGCAATATTCCATGTCATATCCAAAGAGAGCTGCAGCAGAGTTGCACACCAAGGCTTGTTCAATATAAATTGATCCAACAGATTGGATTAGTCCTGAGCACTTATAGATAACATCAAAATCTTGGACTGCCTTCTTAGAAGTAGAGTTCTTAGTGTCCTAATGTAGGCCTACTTAATTTTCAAGAAGTGATAGAGCAAATGAGAAACAATTATCAGACACCATTGTAGCCAAATAGACTGGCATATATTCTGTTCATTTCAATATCATTAAAGGGAGGAATGTAAACTTGAACTGATATTATCTGAAAACTGTGTCACAAGGGATTTTACCAAATTAATGTGAAAGATCCAAGAAGAAATGCCCAAACTCTAACACTAGAAGATTTTCTATCCTAAATGAAGAGCAAACCCAGGCCTTCTCAACTTGCATCTGAACATGCAATCACTACACCATGGGCATACCAACTTTACACTCACAGCAACATAAACCTTTAATATCTATTGCCTGAATATTGTTCACATGTAGACCTAGTGTATACCCATGACTCCGACACACTAACACTTCCCAACTACTCACACTAGAAAAATTCCTGTCCCAAGCAGGGATTGAACCTAGGCCCTCTCAGCTTGCAAGTCAGACTGTGCTACCACCACATCCTAGGGATGCTAATTTCACAGCAATTCAAATTTTAAACACCAACTGCCTGAATATTGTTCCCTAGTTTCCAAGTAAAAGCTCAGTGTTCACCCGTAACCTCACACACTTCCCAATTGCTCTCACTAAGCATCTGGCTCAGTGTAATTAATCCCAGTTGAGTTTTGATGGACTTTGTTTGATAACCTTTGCTTTATTAGGAAATTGAAATTCATTACAGGTATTTTCGTCGTGGTCGTCAAGTTTTGAGACAGGTAGATCCCTCTGCGCTGGGAGAGACTTTTGCGGTGACGGACATGCAGCTTGAAGAAGAGATGATTACTCAGGAGATACAAGAGACAATACCAATCATTTTCACAGGTAGGTTTATTGTTGAGGTAGTTATTTTCATGAGGAACAAAGCTGAAGCTCACCTTCCTATCACCAAAGCATGTACAACATGAAGGTGGATCAGTAAGACAAGGGGTAAGTGTGTTTCATTGGCACTACACATTCTGTGCAGTCACATGAACATAAACAGGACTTTTGTTTTTGACAGTGGCAACATCAAAGCTAAACAGCCTCAACCTTTTGACCAAATTGCAGAACATTACAGATTTTGAAGCTTCGCCAAAGCATGGAACAACATTTGAACACAACAAAAAATCCCGCCCCCCCTTTTTTTTTAAACAAGACCTGGCTGAAAATAACAATGCCATGTAATCACAACTCCATTCAGTTACAACTTTTTTATATTCCCAAGGATTGTACCTTAGGAGAGCTGACTGTGTTTATTTGGTCTTAAAATGCATTATTTCAGAGCCTTTATTACTTCATTTGAATCATATGGTGTTGCATGATATATATATAATACTGTAGCCGATACACTTTTAGCAAAAAAATGCATGACAACAAACATATCCTCTTCAGCAATGCCCATTGAAATCTCCTGCCAAATGCAATGTTATTCAACCCCATGACTCTGGAAGAGATGCAGACTTGTGCTATAGCAAACCCCAAACTTCTAACTTCAAGGCATTGCTAAATGTCATACTTTACAGTTGAGTTTTGATTTGAGTGTGTGTCATATGACATGAAGACACAAGACAGGCAAAAATCCCCCATGTTGTTGTTGTTGGTAAAGGTGATAGTGATGGTAGTAGTGGTGATGGCGGTGGTAGTGGTGATGGTCATGGAGGTGGTGACAGTGGAAGTAGCTTGAGCTTTTGCCCTTTTCTTTAATGTCCATTCAACCCACCTTCAGCTGTACTTTCCAAACACCTTTACAGGCAAAAATAAGCAGGCTCGCGAGAGACTGGATCACCTCCTTCACCACATCAACAACAGATGTGAGAACCACCCAGAACTAGCCACACTGCTTAACCTGATTGGTCTGACAGAGGAGAGAGGTACAGAACATCACGATAACACTTGTTCATATTTATAATAGATAGCAAACTCCTTACTGCAGAGCGTGAAACAATCGAGTACGTTCAGATGAAGATGTCCTGCTTAACAAGTTACATTTCATTTAAAAATTTTAATAATGACAAAAATAGGAAAAGATGCATGACAGTACTAAACATGTCACCATCTGTACTATAAACATAAACTATGTACTTTGGCGAAAAAAAATTTTTAAAAATTTGCTTTGACATTTTACCTCCTTAATCTGTGATCCCAGATGTTGAGCTATTAGGGAGAGAAAAAGAGTCTGCAGTTTTCAATATCATTCTTCCGAGCTATCCCACATCATTTGGATTACCTACAAAATAATCCATTGAGCAATATCCGAACACTGTGCTACAAACATAGACAACCACTAAGTCATGAGCACTTTCTTGGCCACTTCCATTGCAGAAAAAAAGACACAGCTAGCTTTGAATCAGGATGAGTTATTTATTCATGAGAATTGCAGAGGTAAAGTCAGATATGCAAGACAGCAGGGTTGTTGTAATGAGTAAAAAGTAACGCCGCTATGAGTACTCATTGCAGTTTTCGAGTAACAATTACTTACTCGTTACAAGCTTCATTTAAAGCAATGAAAAATGACTCGTTACCGAATTTTTGTGTAACAGTTACAGAATTACTCATTACTTTTGTGTGCGTATGTGTGTGTGTGTGTGTGTACGTGCTTGCTAGACGACCCAAATTGGATTTTCAGGGAGAACAAAAAAATCAAAGCAAGCCCAATGTCAGGCACAATCTCCTTCGTCTGACCACGTGTACCTGTGCAAAATTAAACAGTCATGAAGATCATGGTGTCCCGTACCGGTACCACTGATCCTCCGTTGTTTGCTGCGTAAACATGATCACGTCATGATTATGTAAACAATCGAGATAGGCGCAACCTGCAATCCCATTGGTAACCAGCCATCATTTTTCAATTGTGTTTTTGCTTGAAATTGAGATGAAAAGGAGCTAGTGGGGGAGCATAATAATCTGGCGCCGTTTCGTAAGGAGGAAGTTGGTGGGAGAAGGGGTGCAGGGGACAGACATAGTATACTAGGACCAGGCCTCACCTTCGTGCCACCCAGTCGCAGGCAGGCAGGAGGGGCGGGGGGAAGGGATGAAGAGGGGACAGGTTGTGTCATGTCGGTCCACCCACAGTGTAAGGGAGGGGGATGAGAGGGGCGACCTTATCTGCGTTTAGTCAGGAGGAAGTGGGGCAGGACTGCGTAGGATGGCTGTGGAATTTGAACACAGACACCAGACTGCAAAATGTTTTAAGTTTTTAATCAATCATATGTGAGGATTGAAGAATGGTAATGTAACCATCATGCGCAAGCCAGAATACCCCAGTGTCAGGCTTCATCTCTTTGTTTTTGAAATACAAATTACTTATTAAGAGGATACGGTCGGCCAGTTGCAAACGCACTTGGCCTGCACTCATTACAGTGATGTCATCGCCCCCATTGCGTCATGGGTCATAAGCGAATCGGACATCCCGTGCTGTGGTTTTCTACACCAAACCCGTCAAGCTAATTGTGATATTGGCCTGATTGGCACATGCAAATGGCGCAGAGCTGCATGTTTTATGATTGCGTGCTATCTCCAGTCTGTTGTGACAGGAAAATGCTTTATGCTTAGTGGGACCATTCAAGTTTATAGTTCATGGTTGGGTTATACTTTATAAGCATACTTTGTAACCTGGGATCAAGGTTTATTTTAAAAGGTAAAGAAGGGAAAATTCGATGCATTAGGAGTGTATACTTAGTAAGGAGGAATGCATAGCATATCGGTAGTTGATATTGAGACCTTAGTGTGTTTGGGCAAAACCTTTCCTGGAAGCTGTAGTTTATCTAATTAAAGATGAATGAATGACTAAACAAGGGAAAGAGAGAAGGTGAAAGGCAGAGAAGAAAGGAAGGCAGGCATATATGAGACAGTATGACATTGAGCTAAAAGAGAAAGAGGGCAAGGACAATTAAATCTATCATTTCAAGCCACAGAAGATCAAAGTTACAAAATGACCAATTGATTACATTTTCTGATTCTCTAATCCCAAGCCTAAAATCTTACAGATTTTTAATTTCACTGAAAAAAAAACTCTAATGTATACAGGGGAAAAAGCTTTCAATACAATGCATTTGGTAAAGCGACATTTACGGTTCCTGGTGTCGAATTAATGACACACACGACTGAAGGATCATAAAGATGATACTGGAATAATAATGAAATACAAACTGTGTGACTGAAAGTCACTGTACTAACACACACAGGATTGTATTTTGAAGATTTCTCTCTAAAACAGGCTGTGCACTTTGTAAAATTGTTAAGTTCTTTGTGGAGAAGCAGATTTTTTTTTTTATAAAAAAAGGTATTAAAATAAATGGCCATTGATACCAAAATGAACAAAGGCTGCTGTTTTGAGACTTCAACACAAATAAAGTAGATATTAATTAAAAGACTTTATGCTTATCACTCAAAAGACAACCTTGATAACTTGTGTGAAATGTGCCAGTTGACTTTTTGCACGCTTGTCACGTTTCTTGCATAACCAAGAAACTGAGACCTGAAAGTAACTGAAAGGTAACACAGTTACTTTTAAAAGTAACTTTTAACAACCCTGCAAGACATGTTGTATTATTCATTTGTGTTCTGTTAAAGTTCAAGGTTAGTTTCCTTTCATCGTAACAGATGAACTCACCTGCAAAATGCAAAGTTTTTTGCCTGAAAGCAAATTAGCTCTTTAATTACAAATGCAGATTGAAAATGAAATCCATTAAATGTTTGCTACCTCCCTACACTTGAGCAGTTTTTTGTTACTGGGGAGTGGAAAAAGCAAATCTTTGGATAGAGCTGACTCTTTTAATCACAACTCTACTGGAGACTGAAGGAAATGGTGATTAGTTGGAGGGCTTGAGTAGTCTTAGATGTTTATCAACCTCATTTTGCAGAAATTAATATTTTCCAAGAAACTTCATGATTAAGTGAGCTATAAGGTTAAGCAGACTGTCATTAAGTGAAGTCCAGTGTATTGTTAATCAGAAGATCNCATGTGTGTGTGTGTGTACGGGCTTGCTAGACGGCCCGAATTGGAGCTTCGGGGAGAACAAAAAAATCAAAGCAAGCCAACATCAGGCACAATCTCCTTTGTCTGACCACGTGTACCTGTGCAAAACTAAATGGTCATGAAGATCATGGTGTCCCGTACCGGTGCCACTGATCCTCCGTTGTTCGCTGCGTAAACATGATCACCTCATGATTATGTAAACAGTCGAGATAGGCGCAACCTGCGATCCCATTGGTAACCAGCCATCATTTTTCAATTGTGTTTTTGCTTGAAATTGAGATGAAAAGCAGCTAATGGGGGAGCATAATAATCTGGCGCCGTTTCGTAAGGAGGAAGTTGGTGTGGGAAGGGGTGCAGGGGACAGACATAGTATACTAGGACCAGGCCTCACCTTCGTGCCACCCAATCGCGGGCAGGCAGGAGGGGCGGGGGGAAGGGATGAAGAGGGGACAGGTTGTGTCATGTCGGTCCGCCCACAGTGTAAGGGAGGGGGATGAGAGGGGCGACCTTATCTACGTTTAGTCAGGAGGAGGTGGGGCAGGACTGCATAGGATGGCTGTGGAATTTGAACACAGACACCAGACCACAAAATGTTTTAAGTTTTTAATCAATCATATGTGAGGATTGAAGAATGGTAATGTAACCGTCATGTGCAAGCCAAAATACCCCGGTGTCAGGCTTCATCTCTTCGTTTTACAAATACAAATTACTTATTAAGAGGATACGGTCGGCCGGTTGCAAACACACTTGGCCTGCACTCATTACAGTGATGTCATTGCCCCAATTGCATCATGAGTCATAAGCTAATCCGACGTCCTGTGCCGTGATTTTCTCCACCAAACCCATCAAGCTAATTGTGATATTGGTCTGATTGGCACATGCGAGTGGCGCAGAGCTACATGTTTTATGATTGCGTGCTATCTCCAGTCTGTTGTGACAGGGTCGATTTCTTGAGAAAAATGCTTTATGCTTAGTGGGACCATTCAAGTTTATAGTTCATGGTTGGGTTATACTTTATAAGCATACTTTGTAACCTGGGATCAGGGTTTATTTTAAAAGGTAAAAAAGGGAAAATTCGATGCATTAGGAGTGTATACTTAGTAAGGAGGAATACATAGCATATCGGTAGTTGATATTGAGACCTTAGTGTGTTTGGGCAAAACCTTTCCTGGAAGCTGTAGTTTATCTAATTAAAATGAATGAATGACTGAATAAAGGAAGGAGAGATGATGACAGGCAGAGAAGAAAGGAAGGCAGGCATATATGAGACAGTATGACATTGAGCTAAAAGAGAAAGAGGGAAAGGACAATTAAATCTATCATTTCAAGCCACAGAAGGTCAAAGTTACAAAATGACCAATTGATTACCTTTTCTGATTCTCTAATCCCAAGCCTAAAATCTTACAGATTTTTTAATTTCACTGAAAAAAAAAAAAACTCTAATGTATACAGGGGGAAAAGCTTTCAATACAATGCGTTTGGTAAAGCGAGATTTACGGTTCCTGGGGTCGAATTAATGACACACACGACTGAAGGATCATGAAGATGATACTGGAATAATAATAAAATACAAACTGTGTGACTGAAAGTCACTGTACCAACACACCCAGGATTGTATTTTGAAGATTTCTCTCTAAAACAGGCTGTGCACTTTGTAAAATTGTTAAGTCCTTTGTGGAGAAGCAGATTTTTTTTTTAAAAAAAGGTATTAAAATAAATGGCCATTGACCAAAATGAACAGAGGCTGCTGTTTTGAGACTTCAACACAAATAAAATAGATATTAATTCAATGACTTTATGGATATCACTCAAAAGACAACCGTGATAACTTGTGTGAAACGTGCCAATGACTTTTGCATGCTTGTTACGTTTCTTGGATAACCAAGAAACTGAGACTTGAAAGTAACTGAAAAGTAACACAGTTACTTTTAAAAGTAACTTTTAACAACAAGACAGTTTCTATTATTCATTTGTGTTCTGTTAAAGTTCAAGGTTAGTTTCCTTTCATCGTAACAGATGAACTCACCTGCAAAATGCAAAGTTTTTTTGCCTGAAAGCAAATTAGCTCTTTAATTACAACTGCAGATAGAAAATGAAATCCATTAAATGTTTACTACTTCCCTACACGTGAGCAGTTTTTTGTTACTGGGGAGTGGAAAAAGCAAATCCTTGGATAGAGCTGACTCATTTAATCACAACTCTATTGGAGACTGAAGGAAATGGTGATTAGTTGGAGGGCTTGAGTAATCTTAGATGTTTATCAACCTCATTTTGCAGAAATTAATCTTTTCCAATAAACTTCTTGATTAAGTGAGCTATAAGGTTAAGCAGACCGTCATTAAGTGAAGTCCAGTGTATTGTTAATCAGAAGATCTTGAACAGGAACACTTTTCTGTGTGCATCTGGTTTGACAAGTCTGAATTCCTCAGTGGTTTTCAGTTTGTACCTAACTGATTCATTCGTTGACTTTACATAAACTACATGTTCCCCTTTCAATGAGAGATTCAGGCATACTCGGGCCTTTTCCAGAAATGTTTTTCTTTCTTTAGAGACAATTCTTATTTGCTGATGAAATTAAATTCTAATATTACATATGAAAATTTGATACAAAGTAGCCTTCATCATCTCAAAGATCTATCAGTATAATTCAGTCTCTCTTTCTTGCCCTTTCTATTCCAATCCAGTGCCAAGCAGACTGTAGCCCTATGACTCAACTCCACGTAATAAAATCTTTTTGTTTTAACAAGTAGATATTGTGGGCCATGAAGATTAGTCCATATTTCGGGGGTTAGGGAAAGAGGTGTGGATCTGATGTCATTAAGCACTGGGCACTCAAATAAAAGGTGCTCAACTGTCTCAATTGGGGCAGATATACAACTGGCACATTGGGAGACACTGAGGTTGCATCCTGTTATTTGCTTGTTTAGAGGAGTATGCTGTGTTTTCAGGCAGGAAGTGGTGACTTGGGCAGACAGCTGATGTCACAGTTTTACCTTGGGAGTACTATTCAGTCAGTTTCCATCAGTTCATTATGTTGTTCAAGAAGGACATTACCATTTTTACCTTTATTTTCCTCATTCCTCTTTGCTTTTCCCTCTCCATATTCTCAATTATTCATCTGATTTCTGTCCACTTTTCAACCAGGCAACCGTAACCTGGACAATGCAGTCAGATGGTACAAGCTCTCATACAATGAACGAATGTATCTGGCCAAGATGTGTCCACAAAATCTACTTGTCAGCCTGAATAACATAGGAATGGTTCTTTTCCGAAGAGGAGGGCTGGGTAAGAAAAACTGATAGCAACTGATGTTCACAGTTTACTGTAACAGAAATTCTTCTTAAGGAGAAAATGGATGTGGTATGACTCATGTGGCAGAGAGCTATAAAACCCACAGAGGGATAGACCTAGTCTCTAATCAGAGCTTGATTACTCAAACAATCATCAGTGAGGCCAAACAGTTGCAACTTTGACCTCAAGATACAGAGGTTATTGATTCGATTCCCATCAGTCAATACCTTGGAAAAGCATTTCTGTCTCATTATCCTTCACCAACTATTTGGGTGAAATGACAATGAAAGCTGTCCAAGTGCTAGTTATCGGTGCAGCGTGGCTGTGCGGTTTGTGAGTTGTACTCAGAAACTGGAGACTTTCAAGTCTAAGGTTTGTGAGTTTGACTCACACACTGGGCAGTTTGCATTGAAATGTCCTTGGGAAAGACATCTCAGTTCCATTTCCTCACTCGATTCAGGTGTAAATGAGTACCCGGCTTTAGAGCTGGGGGGACCAAGGCGCTGCACCGCTGGCAACTAGCAGTGACTTTGTTATATATTTCATTTCTAGTTTTATGTATTTACATGTATGATGTGTATTGTTCTGTGTCTTTATATTATATATTATGAATGAGATGTATAAAATTGTATAACATTGTAAATCAAATTCCCTGCAGGGTAAATAAAAGTCGTATTTTCTTTCTTTTCTTTTTTTCTCTTAAATGCCAGCGACACTGTATATTCCCAAGAAGTTAGAAAAGTTACTGAATAACTTGGGTTGCTGGGATAATAATATGAAGAAGTCACATAAGCAAACACTGCCTGGGTACAGGATTAATAAACCTCAATGCTATACTAATTTCTTTGTATATTCATAGCACTGAAGATTGCCATGTCAAGATGCAGTGCTTAAGCATAGTTTCCGTGCAGTGAAGTGGATATATCAATATAGTTAGTTCCCACTCATTCATTTTAAGGTCCATTCTTTCCGTCACTTTTAGGCTGTTACTGTTGTTCCTCATATTTTTTTTAAACAATGGAGTTTGGGTTTGGAAAGAGTGGTGCTGTTCCACCATTTACTCTAGTTTCGTTTAAGTTGATCTCATCACCTATTCTTCCTCAGAGGAGGCTTTGAAGTACCTTCACAAGGCTTTGGAGATTCGTCGAGAATGTGGCTGGAGACATTATTACACAGCCTTGACCTTGGTTCACTTATGTGAAATCAAAATGAAACTGTAAGTCAGATATTTTGTTGTCACTGCACAATGGGGCAGTTTGTAGCAGCTATGGTGGTGGTAGAAGTAATGATAATATTGAGAGTTATGAACAGGGGCAATTGGTGGAAATGGGGATATTCTTGTAGGAGTGATTGTTGTAAAGTCATGGTTAGTGGTGTTTGGAATAGTATTGGAAAAAGATATTGATTTTATGGTATTTCAGTTTTGGTTTGCCTACATTTTGCAAACCATTCTTTTTTTCATTATATGCAAGTTTTTTATTTGTTATTTTTTGTTACCACTTGTCGTCTTCTTATAGAACCTTAGTATGCCCTTGATGTACTGGTAAGGTATATTTATTATTGAAATGTATTTTTTCTTGAGGTCCAACTGAATAATGAAATGACAGAATAATAATGAATCTATGCATGTAATAGCTTTTGACCAATGTGTGTTCTAATGGTTTTGTTTACTATCCTCCAGAACGTCTGATCATACCTTCACATGTGACTTAAAACTATGAAATAATAACTGTATGGTGAATGATATTAGAATCCCAGACAGCATTGCTTATTCTATGAGTGCTTGTACTTATTATCGTTGCTGCTCTGCATCTTCTTCTTGTTTAAGTTTTCTCTTCAGATGTCTAAAGTTGTAGTATCTCTGTTCACAGAGGAGATCTCCCAGGAGCCTTTAGAGATGCCACCGAAGCAGATAAAATATTGGAAGATGTGGTGAAAGATCATGACATGAGGCTGCGCATTAACCTGACCTTGGCCCACTACAGAGTGGTTCTGAGACAGCAGCTGGAACCGCAGAGGTGCAGCAGCCACTCAGATGTGAACAGGCGAACCTCAGATGCATCCAGTGCGTCATCTGATAATCTGTCGCCCATTGAGAGAGCAAGGTACTGTAATCCTAATGCTGATCTATCAGAAACAAGGAACATTCCACACTTTGACACTCTTCTTGGAAGAGGTGATGGACTTTCCTCAGATCCAGTATCCCATGACTTCAAAAGCTCAGCACTGTTCCAGAATGGTGACGGTATGGCTGGTGCTGCTGCTGGTGCCACAGCTGCAGTCCAGAACACCTCCAGGCCCTATGCGTTTGGCGAAGGAGATGCATCTACATGCTGTGGAGGTGATGCTGGTGTTGGCACCTGTCACCAGTTGTCAGGAGCTGATCCAGCTATTCTGAATGTAACAATGACACAGATTGACCCTGTAGATTTAGAGAGGTCTGCAGAGTTTTACCTCCATAGACTTTTGAATGTTGTGGATGAAATGACGGGCACCCTCAGCGATGATGGACACTCTTACGTGTTATCCGCACATGAGCATATTATGCTGCTAAACTGGGGAAACTCAAGACAAACATTTGAGAAGCATAAAAATGCGATTCTGAGGTACATGCAAGACAATCCTGGTGTTGAGGAAACTATGTTCACAGCAGATGAGACTGCGGATTCAGCTTACCGATGTCTCACGGCTCACAGAGATCTGTATTCCTACATTCGGGACACCCAATATGAGGATCTGAATTTGAGAGATTTCATCCATTTTATGATTCCTACATGCAGAATTTGTGGAACCAACAGAGTTCTATACTCCGAGGACATGTGGATAAGAGAAATGCAACATTGCATACACAGTAGAAATGAAAAGACAAAATTCTGGCAGAAAATGGATAGCATGAGAATTAATCCCAATCGTTTTCCTGATGAAGCAAGTGATATACTTTCTCCTGACAATGCATTTGGAAGGAGCAACGCAGGGTTAGAATTCAGCACAAACAATCAGGAGCTGAGGCAAACTCGTCATCTCCATGCCAACATTAATGAACATCAGACTGTAGAATTCAGCTTTACTTCAGGTGATCAGAACAGTGAGCTACATGAAGCAGGTATTCCATACCCCCAAATGTGGATGTCCAGTGCCGCTGCTAGAGGAGGTGAACCTCTCATTACACCACTTCAAGGCAGTAGTGTTATTGGGAGTGGCAACTCCTCCCATCTGTACGTACGGCAGGCTCTGAATATGGAGAGCTCATCTGAGCAGTCCATAGAGGAAAATGTGTCAGAAGTGATGTCTCCAAGGATCATTCAGGATCAAAGAGCAATATGGGAGGAGATAACAAGACGTAACAAAACAAGAACAACATGCCCTTCACATATTTTGACTGATCTGGGATCTCAAAACCTACAGCAGCCTTCATCAATTACCACTGAGTTGTCACAGAGGAGAGTTACAGAGTCATCAGATTCGGTTTGCACAGGCGATATCATGATGAGCAAAGAGCACGTTGAAGTCCAAAACAATCTGGCAAGTGCCTCCAAGCAGGAAGTGAAAAAGGGGTCGAGTGGAACTAAAGTTATTCTTGGCGCCAGCTCTGAGACTCGGCGGAGACCTGTAGAGCAAGACTGGACAGAAGATCATCCATCAACATGGCAGAGCAGTTCAACCTCTCATAGGAGTCATCTTAGTGTGGTCTCCTCTGAAGAAAACGAAGATTATGAAACTCGAATTTCAATCTATGAAGGTCATGAAAGAGACTCAGCTTTAGATGAATTTTACCACAGAAAGTCTCAAATAGCTGTTAGTGGAAAGGAGTTCAACTCTGGGCACTCTGCTGACCCCTCTGAAACAGGTGGAGCTGATGGAAGTGGGGAGATGAAATCTAGCTATGAAAGTGTTGATCAAAGCACATTAGAGGACAGTCTTTCAAAGCTGCTCCCAGTTCTGGAGGGGCAAGGAGAAACTTCTGTTGAAAGTGAAACTTCATCCCCTATCAAGGCTGAAAATTTCAGTGTTTTCCGGTATCTGCAGGAAGCAGGTTTTACAATAGACATGCCTGTCACTGATGAGACAGAGAATGAGAGAAGCAGGTCTTTGATTGAATATCCACAAAGACTTGAGCAAGAATTGGCTCATCTTACTGTGGGCATTGGAGAAGGTCTGTCTTCACATGACGAAAGTCCAGCTGCTCATCTCGCTGAAAGTTTAGAAAGCCAAGAGGAGCAGCAAGGGAGTCAGACAAAAGACTCGGAAGAACCAGTCCCATTTTCAGCTGCAACATTTCCAGATATTAATACAATTCGCAAGATAAACCTAACTGTCGAGGACAGTGATGGTAGTGCCACAAGTGTTGCTGTCACTGCAATCAATGAACCTTGTGTGCAAGTTTTGAGCAACAAGCCAGAGGCTGACAGACGATGTTCAGATGGCCTGGAGTCTGCTGTTGGGCCAGAGAGTGGACTTGGATCATCTCGTAGATCATCATCTCCCAGTGCCTCTCTGATATCTGAAAGTGATGCTCTACCTGAACGCTGCAGGACTCAGAGCGCATCCTACTTATGGAACAACGATTTGTTGGAAAATACTGTGTGTGACAAGGTTCCTAATCTTGACAGCAGCTGTTCACATGGTACACAAGGAGAAAGCGGCTTTCAATCTCAATCTGTTTGTGGTGGTGCTCTGCCCAAGACCAGATCACCTTCAACCCAGGATAAACAAAGAACTCAATCAAAGGAGGTCTTCAGCAGCCATGACAGCTTCTCAGCTCCAAAAAATGAAAAGGCCAATAGCTGCAGCAAGGGTATGAGTGAAATTCACAATAATAATCACATTGGAAATGTCACTCCTTTGTCACAAGAACCTCCAGACCATAACACGGGACAAAATCTTAAATTTGATACAGTGCCAATTATTCATTTAGAGAACAAAACAGACAGACAGCAAAGCAGTGACCAGAACAGTTCGCAAGGTTTACTTGAGGTCAAAAGCCCAGGAGTAGAAAACAGTGGATTGACCATACATTCAATCGAGAGGTTTCTAAGCAGCCGCAGTAGCTCAAGAGAACCAGTTGAAGACTCGTACATGTCCGAGGACAATTTTGTCACTGTTATTCCTCAAACTGATGTGAATGGAAATTCTCCTTCCATTGTGCCTCAAGACACAATCCGACCAGAACTATGGAAAAAGTAGGATATGGAGGTAGAAGAGACACCTACAAGAAAAAGCCAGGATAGAGCCAGGGTCCCAGTAGAGCAAACTGAAGAAGGAACACTGGATATGAAGAACACACATTCCAAAGATGGATGAGAGAGTAAAAATACTTTGCCACTTCTCTCATCCAAAGATGGATGAGATAGTAAAAATACTTGTCTCTGCCTCTTCTCTCATGCAAAGATGGATGAGAGAGTAAAAATACTTGTTTCTAAGAATCCACAGTAACTGCAAAGATCCCAAAGGGCAACAGAGGATGAAAGGTCATTCTGCTGATCTTGTCCAGTCAAGTGATACCCTATTAACACAACTGTAACCAAGTGTCAAGGCAGATAATATTCTCTTATATTAAGGGGAAGGAATGTGAGCTCAGTCTGATATATTTTCAGATGTTGTTATAAATTATCTTGGGAAGTGTGTCACCAGGGAGTTTACCAAATTACTGTGAATGATCAGTCTGGAGAAGAAAGGCCGAAAAAAACTAACATTAGAAAATTTCCTGTCCCTACCGGGAATTGAACCAGATTTCTCAGCTTGCAAGTCTGAACGTGCTATCACTACACCATAGTGACACTAACTTCACGGCAATTTAATTCTTATATACCTACATCTGAATATGTCCCTTAACTTCCATGTGCGCGCTCAGTGTTCACCTGTGACCCCGACACACTTCCCGCCTGCTCACACAATCATGATACTCTGCCTATTATTCAGGTAGAGTACACAGTCCCCTCTTTAACATCCTCCTACTGCAAAGTCTCAACTGATTTGTTGTTCATAAAAATCACTCTAGATAACACGTCCTTCTGATAACACACCCTTAGTAATTTTATCCAAGGGGTGGGTGTATCGTCACAGTTCCACTGCATTTTGAAAGTAAAACCATAACACTTGTTATATAGAATTTTCTCCAGTTTTCACACCATTTGTTTACTTGCTTGAGCAAGAGCAATACTGTAACTTCATGTGAGATTATATTTACACAACATTGATGTTTCTGGTTGTTGGACATCCCTATGGTGAATGATCTTGCCTCTAGGAATGAACATTTTGCATAGTCTGAAGATGCTTAGCGCCTGTAGCAGATTCAGGGATGTTCATCAGTGTTCCCATCTAATTTTCTATATTTATTGCTATAATACTACTTCACTTAAATAGTATACATGCTTCATTAGTCTGCAGTTCTTGTAGCTATATCTTTCCCCTCAGAGAATTGCGGTAGCAAATTATCGCAACTTTCCACGTTTTTGAAGCTTAGTTGCAATTTTGCAAATTACCACAAATTTAAGCATTTTCTGCAAACTTGGTGCAAATTTTGCTGATTTTGGCCAAACAATCCACTTTTTCTGCCATTGTTGCAATAGTGCATGAACATAAATACAGAAAATGTGTTTCATTTCTACATTTTTGCAACATTTCAGTAGTAAACAATAGGATGTGGTGGTAAATATAATGAAGTTATGAAGCTGTTTTTACAAATTTTGGTGCAACTTTTACCACTTTTTGCATGCAAATTTTGCAATTCTTGGTACAAATTTTGGGGGTTTGAAATACAATTTTTGTAGGGATAGCTATATGTGTAACTGATATATATAAATGTAATGGAATGGGATGGGAGACAGTGGAAATTCCTGTCTATTATGAAACATTGCACGTTGTTTATCCAATACTCAGGAAGAGTAGTCCATTATGGAGTCCGCTTGGTAATGACCATGGCATCAGGGGTGAACCTGTGTAACATTACCACCACATGCTTGCCAGATACCAAGTAGATTTAAAAGAATA
>JAWQUT010000033.1:2267531-2294649 GCA_033807755.1 Ellobium chinense
CTCGTGTCATCCGGAACGATCCAGATTACAGAGTGTTGCGAGGTAGCCTCCTTTCTTAGTCCTGTCTGTGGAGGCGCTTCCGATTTTTGTAAAGAGGATATTGTCTCCGAGTTGCCAAAACCTAAATGCTTTATAATAATAGTAATAATAATATGTAGACTAGACTACATCGGGAAAATCTGATGAATGCCCGATTTCTGACCGAAAACTATAAACGCTGACACCAAAGAATACTCGGAATAGTCTGTATTATTTTGTATTAATCAGAAAAAGTAATGCAACATAAATTGCTCATATTATTTCGTACTGATTTTCACTTAGGCCTATTCTTCTTACATAGGATTTTTATGTACAGTATCCTACACGCATTAGGTTTACATTTCTTCCTTGAGGTTATTATTGATTTAGTCTAAATTTAGCCGCAGGCCCACCGGAACAACGACCTGGTTTTATATACTTGATATCTGGGCGGCTTCGGTCGAGGAAGCTTGGCTGTGGAGTTACTTCGTCTGCACCCTAAAAACAAAAAAAAATCTTTAAAAAACCCTTGACAGGTGGGCATAACCTGTTAAAACTTCTGGCGCTGTCTTCCGGATTTTTTTTCTTTCATTAATCAGTGTTAAGGACAGACATTGAGACCACCAGCTTAAATATTAGAATCTAGCCTGCATACTGTCTTGATGGTATAAAGGTCTGGTATTCGGTGTGGTTTACACTGAAAGAAAATCTACTTTCCAAATCAGTCAGCCAGCAAACGTTGTGACTGAAAAACAATACGAAATAAACAACGAGAGGGCAACGGCTGGCCTGGTGTGACCACATAAAAAACGTAACCTTTTTTTTCTTCCGTGCATTAATCAGAGCGTTTCGGAATGTTTAACGAATGCTGAACTATTTTTTTTTTTCTCCAATGTGCTTGAGTGGGACTGGGAAATGCTACATTATCATTAACACCTAACATCGGAGCAGGACAGATGACTGGTCTTGTAACACAAATGAAATCACAATTTGTCACTCTTTGCTGGCCATTTTCTATCGCTCCAAACTGGCACACCAGCCTAAACTACTCCTTCTTACCAGATATTATTATTAGATTGTATTCAGGTGGATTACTGCAGGATGGGTTATAATTAAATGGTCTTCGGAGACGCGGAGTTTTGTATTGTTGTTGTTTTGTTACAGACTATTACCTTATTATGGCTAGTCGTGTATTTTAAAGCAAGAATTCCAACTCCTCTTTCATTAATCATATCTGATCTTGGATGCAGTATAACTTCCTAGAGTGTAGTGTACAACAGGTCAACGTACCACAAAAGCAGTTCTTAAGACCTGAACTGTGAAATTAACTTTAAAAAATATACATTTTACTAGAAAAAATATGCTGAAATATGGGAAACTGACAGAGAATACAAGGAAACTAAAAAGATTTTGTTGTTTTTAAGAGTATGGTGATGAAAGCTTTTTTTTTTTTTTAATGTCTCTTTTTCAAAATAATGAAGCCACTAACATTAGGTAATCTGGGTCGTTTGTGCCGTTTCTAATTTCTATCGCAAAGTGTCGTCAGTTGTACGCGAGTTTGTGTCATGTTAATCGTTTGGGGTTTTTTTTTTGGTACTTAAGCCAAGCTGATCAATAAACTTCTTAAGATTTTGAGTTTTCTATGTATTTGATTTTCCTCAGACTGATGTCAAGCACAAACACTGTCCGATGTATGAAAAACAAATATTTGAAAAGTGGTATTTCTGACAGCTGTTTTCTGCAGACACGACGCTATTGTCTGCGAGAAAGTCATCAAAACTTCACGTCAAAATGAGCTGTGCTAACGCTTCGAAATGGGGAACTGCCGTATTTCCACACGAGTCTGTCACGTAATCTCTACATAGAAATCTTTACGGCTGTGGTCTGTCTAAGGCACTGATCGTGGACAACTGTCTTCTTGTGTTACAAAGTAAACTTGAAGAATGGTTGATTATTGTTGGTCGTCGTAGACAAATACTGTAACTGGAACAAGTTCACAGCATACACACACTATACCATAATGCAGCCCGTTTGATTTCCAAGAAGCGTAAGCGAGAGCCAAGTGAACCTCTCTTAAAATTACGTCACTTGTTACCAGTCAGAGCCAGAATTGAGTACAAAATTGCCACTTTCTGTTATAAGACCATAAATGGTAGTTCGCCTGCATACATATTGGACCTGGTAACTGAACACAAACCCACCAGATCATTACGACCTGAAAATGCTTCTTTTCTCCATGTACCAAAAGCAAACATGAAAAATTTGGAAAAAGAGCTTAGTATTTACGTCCACAGGACCATTTGTTTGGAATAAACTGCCAAAAAATATTCCTAAAGAAAAAATACTTTAAGAAACTTCTCAAACCACATTTGTTCAAACAATATTTTGATTGACCATGACAGTCTGCAAAACCAAATCTTTTTTTTTTTTTTTAAATTTTTTACATCTATATTGCAGTACACGTGTACAGAGTGTAGTATGCTTGGGTGTGTGAGCTGAATATTACATGTATATAATTTTATTTACTTCTCTATATAAAGCGTTCAGAGCCTGTATGTACAGGAATGAACACTATATAAATTATAAATGTTATCTATTATTATTATACTGGAATGTTACTCTGGATTCCAGTCATGAGGAAATTCTGTGGTCCTTTCGTCCAAAACATCCATGGATAAATAATCTTAAGAAATTGTTTCTACTGTGTACTGTACGTTTGTCTGCTTGGATTTTCTTGAATAAACTTATTCATGTACGGAAAAACTTTCCATTGTACATGCATGTACATGTACTTAAGAGATTCAAATTTCCTGCCATGAAATTGACACAGAGTTCTGTTATTGAAGAGCTTGTTTGCAAAGTGATGCACTTCTCTATTCTTTCATTAAAACAATGAGACTGAAATCAGACTTCCTCCCCAACCCCCCCAAAGTTATAATGATTGATAGCCTAAAGTAAATATATAATCAATACGAATAGTATCAAGAGCAACTCACAATTATTTCCTATTATTTCAAATGCTTTCAGAGCTGATATTTCCAGTTTTAGGACAAAGTGGATGTCCCCATGTCTACAAATAGGTGCACCCTCATCTGCTCAACCAGTCATCACAAAAAAAGCAAATGAAAACAGAAATATTGAAACTGTTTTACATATAAATTTACTTTTGAAATATACATTTAAAAACCAAAGAATCAATAACAATGCTTATTTATTAATAGTAATCCAATGAGAAAAATGGACTGAATTAATAACCAATACACGCGTAATTACCAAGGCAAGTTAAGAATACACAAAGTTAAATGTTGAAAAACATTTCGTTTTCTATTTGAACACAAGAAAATAATGAATGAATGAATGAAGCAAAGGGGGAGGAAAGCTCAATCAAAAACTAAAACTAATTTACAGTTTGCTATAAAATTCTATACCATATCAAAAGCATACCAACAGTACAGAGTCCAACAACATACATTCTTTTATGTACGTACTAACATGGATGAAATAAATCAAAATGTTGGCCTCAGTTGTGAAGTGATTGGTGAGGTCTGTCTGTCAATTAATTTGCAAGATAATATATCTCCAAAGGCAAGGATAATGCTTTATGCAACAAGCTATAAATTAAGAATGAAATAATTACTGAATGGAGTCGTGGGGAGGGGAAAAAAAAGGCAGAAATAAAATCTTAAATATGAGTGTGCCACACAATCACTTGGGTAATGTAGTGATAATAAAGTGATAATAGTAATGGTAATACCCAGAATATGGATATACAGCACAAGACAATAATATATGAGGCTAGTGGTAGTAGTAGTAGCAGTAGCAACTATGTACACGACAACAAACATCATCCCAAATAGTGTACACACATGAGAATGGGGAGGGTGAGACACAGGACAAAGTTCCACCTCTATCCCAGGTACAGTAGACAATTAAACCAAACTTATGGTTGCCAATATCATGCACAAAACAGAACCACAGGAGAATCGTTCATCGCACATCTGATATCATCTTATCATACACAAATGCATAGCACGACTTCCACTCTTGGCTGGACATTTTAAGCTAGCGATTACTGGCAAAAACAACAACAAATAAACAAAGCCTTTTGGATGGATTTGTCTGAATCATAATTCATAAGTATCTGCATCCAAAATAAAATGTTGTGATTGCAAAGGTTCTGATTATTATCATGCAAACACATGGCCAATATGAGAAATGCATCTTCAAACTAAGCCATCAAAGCAAATATATGGGCAATCTTGATCTGTTCAAGAATATAAGGCAAGAGGTCACATGAGGCTGTAATTCCAGATGTAACAATTCAGGAGGGCCAACCCAATCTTAAAATGGTCTGTCATCATTGCCCATCAGAAAGCCTCTTGTAGCTAGGATGTTTATGAACAAGCAGTGTGGAGATACGGTATGCATCAGCTGCAGAAATGCCAGTTCAAGGTAACAAGTGTCCAGAAAACTTGATCTGATGTTGAAAATATTCTACTGCGGTTCTTATCAAATTTCAGTGGCCTAAATGCTAAATCCTGGAAAGAAATCTGGAACTTTTCCCCAAAACTGGAATGTCTACAGATGGCACAGAAGAACAGTCTGACACCAAATGTTCACAATCTTTTGCTCCTGAAACTAAGCAAAAGCTAATAGCCTGATAACATAGGCAAAGATCAGTCCAGCCAAGGTGGGGAAGCACATTGCTATAGACACAAACAAGACACTTGCAACATCTCATTTACACCCACATGTACATTTGTTCTTACTTAATATTTTCATAAAATAATCTGGTCGAGAAAAAAATTTTTATAGATTAAAAAAATATAAATAAAATGTGCTCTCATTGTAATACCATCATTTGACTGTTCTAGCCTACTCAAAGACTGCAACATAATTCGTATTTAAGAAAGAGCAGCCGGGGGCTGCAGCAGTAGCAACAATACAATATGAATGATGCTCCTTGTGCTGTAACTGAAATGCATATACTCTGAGGGGGGAAAACACACGGCGACAATATATCTTCATGAAGCTTGTCGCATTTCACAAAACTCAAAAATATTCATGGTCAGTACTTTCCCTGCACACACCCCTGACAAAGTTACCAGTCTGTCTTCCCATTGTGGCTCCTTCATGTAATATCTAAGTTTATAATTTATGGATGCAACAAAATACTGCATTCTTAGGCTGATGCTAATTATCAACAGACAAGAAATAAACCTCACTAGACGTATGGCATTCTGTTGAGTACTTGTGTATACTACTTATCCAATGGGGGATCAGGAATATCATGTCCATTAGTTACAACCACAAATGCTGAGGGCTGAATTGTATACATCTTATGTATCTACTTCATTATCCATGGTGGTGGAAAGCAACTAATTATTATCAAGTGGGACATGTGCTGAATGAAGGGCAGAAGAAAGTAACACATCATCACTAGGTGAACAGGGCAAACTTATGTGAATTCACAGACATTTTAACTTTGGTTTCCCAAGGATTTGTGTTATTCTGTTTCAGGTCTCACATCAATCCATGAACAAGGGGAGAAGAAGATCAACTACATCGATCAACTACATCAAAACAAAATATTCAAGTGCAGGAAAAAAAAAAAATATGACAACATAAACCAGGGAAGCACATTGTGAAACATTTTCCTCAGTGAAGACAGTCAAAGATAAAAATCACAAGAAAACTTGATAACAAGTACCACCTGATTCTGAAGAGGATGTGTTCAAGAAATAACAGACAGTGAGTATTTCCACGGCTGAGAGGGTTACTTGCAGCATGAGCTAAATCCATGTTGAGGTTTGCAGCTATGAACATCTGAGCAAGTTTGCAGTGTGGGATGATGCTGACATGAAATTGCCATACAATCTTCACTGGATGCCATTTTGATAAAATATTTTCAACTACATGTAACTATAATGAGGTCTGCTGCATGGATCAGAAAAAATCTAAACTTGACATACAAATGATTAAAAATCTAGTCATCCTACAAAACAAAAAGGAATAAAATTAAGATGGAATTGTGGCTATGTAAAGTCAGACATTGTACCGCCTTTACCAACCAAGTTATGCAAGGATATTGAAGTCCACATGATCGCAAGTTAACAACATGATCACAGCTTGGTAACAACTTGCATTTTGTTTTCAAAAATCATAAATTAGAGCATCGATAATAATTATCATGATAATAATAATAATAAACAGCAATTGCCTTAATACAAGTTTATGTGCCTTCGTTTTAACGAGATTTGAGACATGTTTTAAAAAAATGGTGTTTTTCTTAATACAACATAGTTATCATAAGCATTTCAATACACAGAAGGGAAAAATTATTAATCTAGACAGCATTGTTACTGATATCAACACTACAAGGAATGGCTGGTCACTGCTTTATTTCTCCAATTTCAAAAATGGCACAAATGAATTATATCAAGAGAGCTTATGCATTTTATCAATAAGAAATAAGAGAAATGCCGATGCACATATTCAAGTTATGTAAATACAAAAGGATGAAATGTTTTTCCTATGCATTTTTCCAGCATTAAATATTTCAAGAACACCATCATATTTAACAGGACATGTGTATTAATTTATTCATTCTCATCTGTAAAAGGTAAAAAAAAATAAGTTAAAATATTTCAAGCGATAATAATTATTAATCTTCAGGCATGAGCAAAATGTCGTGACTGTGCTTCTTCAAGGAATGGACAGACATGAGTTAAGGTGACTAGCTCCAGTCCTCCAGTGACAAATACATGCAACAAGAGTAGCATCTTGATTGTACGACAACCTGTAGGCTAAGTGATGAACTTAGACACCGCCTGGCAAGCTCTGCTTTTATGTCATAACAAGTACAAAATGTCTACATCAACAGACTGATAAAATAAAATGTATAACTTTTGAAAAATTAAAGGAAAATATTTTCATCAGTGACACAAACAACAAACCAAAAAGAAGGAAGAAAAAAAAAAGAATAATAAAGAGACCTTACATGCATTTTAAAATTTTTGACATGACATATAAAAACTATTTGCTGCAAATATGGGTAAACCTTTGAGACAAATGGGAAATACCCAAATTAAGATGCCTATTTCTGCTAAAATCACAACTTTGAAAAAAGTATGTAATGTACAACAAAAGGGAGACCAAGAAAATAAAAGCAATAAAGAATGTCACATGAGGGGGAAAAAATTAAAAACCATGTGAGAAAGCACATAAGGGGAAGAAAAAAAAAACATGGGAGTGACCGACAAGGAGGCAGAAAAGGATTCATTAAAACACACTATCTACTGTCCCATTTTCATTGTTTTCTTTACACATGAAAGAGAGCGCCAGTGACCATATGACATTACATGTTCAAAATGAAATAGTTAAACCAGGGATTTAAAAATCAAGCAAATGGAGCATCATCAGTTATGTTTAAAACAAAAATAAGCTTTGGCATCTAAAGGTTTCTGTCACTTTTTTATCATGATAAAACAACTCTTGAAGCATTGGCATGAAGTATGGACATCTCCTAAGGGCAGAAATTACAATAATATGTACGATATGTTCTACTTTTATTCATTTTTCATAAACCAAGTTCTCACGTTAAAAAAAAAAAACAAGTCAACAAAAGTAGGAACATGAAAACAGTTCAGATCATCATTATCATTGTCAACATGTGAAAAAGGCATCTCAAATGATTATGTAGTAATACTGTTGTACTGTTTTTTATTTGCCATCACTGAATCAATGTTTTTATCAAAGTATTCTATGGAAACGAGAGGGGAGGAAAAAAACATTACAAATAAACAGGGGCGCTGAGGCGTAATTCATGAACAGCATACATCATTATTTTCATAGCTAGAGGGAAAGACTTCTGTTTCTATATGTACAAAATACAAGTACTGAGGCATTAAATAATTATTCATCATCACTTGTTATTTTGTAACCAGACTGTCACATTTTCAAATGGAAAAATAATATGGGATACCCATCATAGTCATCAATGTTAATAATCATTACAGCTATTCAAGTTTTCTATCAGTTTAAAAAAATGATCGCAAATTTAAAAAAAAAAAATATGAAGAAGGAGAAAAAACAGAATGCTATGCCTTATATAGATTTGTCCAACATATACATGTAGTCTTCCATCATGTTTGACTTAAATCATGCAGACACTTTCTCAAACATACAGACAGATATACCTGCAATCACACATTCAGCAACCATCTAAGAAGAGTGGGGGGTGGTGGGGGAGAACATTGCTACGCACACAACAGCCAAATACAATACAATATTCACTCATGATGATTGTTTAGTATCAGGAAGTGTGTGTACAAGATGACATACACAATGACAATACCACATGACTCAGCCTACTGCCATTACCAGGAGAAAAAAATACGCAACAAACCAATCTGATATATATGTAAGAATAATACTACACCATCAAGACAAGTTAATACAAGTGATTAATATATTGAGTGGCAAAAATCCCAGCTGGACAAAATGATACTTTGAACAACGTGCACAACACACCAGAGCAAACTTTGGAATGTGGTGCATACCATAAGAAACTAGTAATGATTAGTGTAGGCTTGATAGACTGGAACCACCATGATTATTAGAAATAAATGCTGTCTTTTGATATCATTTTCATGGCTGTGCAAAGACTTGCATTAGAAGAAAAATCCTCAAACACAAAAAAAGAAAAGCCATCTGCAAAAGTAAACCTGCAAACACTTCACTCTCTTCATTTGATAATGTACATCTGATCAAAAGTTGCACATATCTTGAGAGAAGGACAGGTGTATATATACAGTTCCCTTTGCTTTCCTTGCCTTTGAAATACCTTATGCACAATACTGCTTGGGTGATATGGATGTAACATTAGCTGCTAGTGTGAAGAGAAAGTTTCAACACACTACTCACATTTCAAAAGTGCAACACATGTTTACAGGGAAAGAAATGGCATCAAGAAAATACTCTGAAGCCTCGGAGACCATACATGCACAGTCAGCGCAAGATAGGGGCTGCTGCATCAAAAGGTCGGTGCAACACAAGTCACACTTCATACCAGCAACTCCCTCCTTTCATGCATTGCTGGCAAATGGGGAGGAAAAAAAAAAACCTGATGTAGTGCTGGCTGCTAAAATGATCAGCTGGGTATCACACAAGAACTTGCACCCTGCACCTTACCGCCCAAGGGATAATGGTGTCATGCAAAGTCTTATAAGCAGTATGTTATAAAAGCATAAAGTGCTCTGTACACTTCTTAACAGTGCATAAATGTGTGTACCAAAACCTGATCCTTCACAAATAATGTCAACACGTTCTTCTGCACAATCATGAAAATAACACCAGCATAAGATACAAGGGCAAAGCTCAGTTTAAATGAAGTAACAATAAAATACACAACAATCACCACTTTTAAATTATCTCTGATCATATTGTTGCAGTGACCACATCTGTTATTAAAACTGGAAGTACAAATCTGTCATACCTTTACAGTAATGAGTTTTTCCATTATTCTGGAATATCAAGCAATGCATCATTGTTTATAAACGACTCTGGTGAGAAAACATTTCATTACTTTCATTTAATCTGCATTACATGTCATAACTCACAAAAAAAAGTTGATAACCCGTAAAAACCATCAGAACAGCATTAGTCATAAAGGGATACTGGCAAAAAGGCATCAATTGTTTTCTTTCTGAACATCTGAGAATAACATTCTTAATTTTTTCTTTGCTTGGAGATACAAGAAAGCACTAAAGTGTTCAATATGGTGAAATATAAAAACTTTTACAACGTATGACAGGTTATCACTTCTGGAAAACCATTCAAGGAAATGCGACTGTGAAAATGTGCAGAGAATATTTAATAATGGCATCACTGCAAGGAGGGATCTTCACCAAATGGCCATAGTCACTGCCAATTACACAATAGGACTACGGATGACCACAATGAGTCATCAATAACACGTAATGACAATAATATTGCAAACACTAGCAATACAACACAAATCTTTCTAAAGAAGAAAAAAACCATGAAAACAAGAAGGGACATTTATACCCACTTGTAAAGTGAAAAGTAACCAAATGTTGAAAAAAAAAAAAAGTCAATCCAAAATCCTGAGGATTTTCAACCATTTCTCATGAAGCAAACCACAAAGTCTGACAAAAGCCAAAAGTCTTTCAACTATCCTACAAGCACATCTGTCTTGACAAAGCAGCCGAACATTTGCTGCTTTACAAATCCACAAGCCAAGTGAAGCAAATCTTTCAGTGTCCGGTGAACAAACGCACAGCTCCTAACACAATGAGCTTTCCTGCTCTCTCCATAGCGTAATGTACTAGGGAAAAAAAACAAACAACACAGGCACATAAATACATATCTCGAAGGTGAGCAACATTTCTGCATGGGTTCCACTCATTTTATCTGTAAATCATTATATGCACATGTTACCACTCCTGAAATTTCTTGTCCATACCATCTTCAATTGTTATGTAATCTACATAGAAAGTACAAAATACAATGTCTAACACTAAGCACTAGTAATAATAACTCATATAACGAAAGAGTCATAAAGGTTTGCAGCAATGTGTCAACATCTCAGCTGGTAAAAAAACATCGCACAATAGATTCAATATGAGTAGGCCTCTTATAGGGTTCTTCAGATCTTCCGCGTCAACCTCAGTCCGATAACCGCCTATGTCATCAGCCGCAGGGCACCTGGCGAGGCTGGGGGGTCAAAGTGCATATCCGTGAATAACACTGGCCCAGGCTAGTGATCAGCTCTATGTGGAGCGTGAAGAAAATGACGTTCCTGGCGCTAAAATTGTTTTAATCACCAAAATCTACTTCATCAAACTGTTCTTCTGTAGGGTATCCCCACAAAATCAATGTAATCCATAGATCTATATCACTATGCCGGCTTCTTCGCTTAAGGAAGTGGGAAAGATCTGTGCAATCTTAGCATTAGAAGCTGGAATCCATGATCAGACCTACCTTGTTATTAAAAATTTTGTATTATCATTTCATTAAATAAAGTTCTTGTATCAAATGCCCCTTGGTGCATGAAAAAATTATATGTTATACTTATAAAGGACTTAAGAATTCGCGCATATTATGATTTCATACCTAGTAAAGAGGTATACCTATTGATATAATAACTTAATATCTTGACTTCCCCTTCCTCCTCTCCCACGTGCAGCTGATTAATAGATAATACTGATACTAAGAGACATTATAAAACATATTCCCTTGAGAGTAAATAAAGGTTGATTTATCCTCTTATGTGTACATGTAGAGGAACCTCAATATTAAGTGTTGGTTCCTTTAATAAGTGTAACTTATCTTGGTATTAAGACTGAATTTCACGTGCATGGACTCATTATTATCTATCATTTCATTAATGAGGCACATATTAATAAGTATATCAAGTATACCTCAATAATAAGTACACCAAGGGCATGTTTTCTTTGGGAATTTTATTGTAATATGTATGGGCTGACTGTGCAGGTGTTTAAGCGTGGTGCACCTGTGTGTGTGTATATATTTTAGTGTGCGTGTCCGTGTATGTGTGTATTGGGATGTTTGTGGATAGATGAATGTGTTTACGTTTGTGAGTGGTAATATAATATATTATTTTGATAATTCTCTACGTCTACAGTCTAGATTAGGCAAGAACATCCAACGTAACTACAGTCGAGCACAGAAAACTCGAACACACTAATCTCGAATTCACGGAAATGTCGAACGATGTTATCGGCCCCTTTTAAATGCCTCTATTTTCTTTGTATTATTAACACGATTTTCTCGAACTCTCAACACGCATTTCTCGAACGATTTCATCATCTACCCGATCTCAAAGCGGCAAAATGACCTATAAAGCCTTTCTTTGTCTGGCGTTGCTCGTCCCAGTGTTGGTGATAAGGGAAAGGTGTGCGGGAGTGCCGTGGTAATGGGCAAGGGATCAAGACAATGCTATTTGAATCAGCGGGAGGGGGGTGGTGTAGTGATTGAGCATGCAGAGCGACCTGGCGGGTGGTGGACTAGGACAACGCACGCTGCGATAAATTGCGTTGAACATGACGGGATGCGCACAGCGTGACGTGGCGGGGCGATAGGTAATAGCAGACTGGCAATAGTGCCGCTCCTAATTTCTTTCTTTTCCTCGAATAACGTCGAACACATCAGGATTACACTTATGCACCGAAGTTCGATATACTCTGATAAAATCAGGTGATTTTCGTCTTCTATTCATTACATTCGGTTTGTCTGTCGTAATTTAATGTGAAACGTCGGAAACAGGGAAGGGAGGTAATTCTAATTATGTTAAGATCAGAGCAGATTAGTGTTGTGTGGTTATCTCCCTTTACCAGTCCCTCTAGTCCATGGTAATTGGACACTTTTTTCGATCCCGGAGAAATTAGAGTTTTCCGTGCTCAACTGTATTGAAGTTTTCCCTAACTCATTTGCTCGTTCACTGATATTGCGCTGCGTTGCACAGAATAACTACTAGCCGCTGCAACCATCAATCGTAGATTTTTTTTTTTTTGTTAGCAGGAATTCTGTAAAATTCTGCTGATTTTAGCACCAGTACCAAAAAGTTCTTGACTACATGGTCTTAACTTAGTGGTATTTCGGAAATTTCTGAAGTTTCGGAAAAAGGAGAAAAAAATACTCTCTCCAGATCTTGACAATGTTATTTCCTACGTTCAAGTGGCAAGTACTCTAAGCGCAATGCCTGTTCCGAGGCATTGATTGAACAAACTTCTAGGTTACACCTAGCTGCCTAATTAGTAATACTAGTACTGTAGTAGTAACAGTCAACATCGAAGGCAGCACGAATCTGACCTTTCACCCATGAATGAAGGTAACAGTCAGCCGCCGATTCGGATGGCGCGGCTAAAAATAGATCGCTTGGGGGACTCCGTTTCAGCGAGCAGCGTTCTGAAACACCCTATCGACCTTCGATATTAGAAAAATTTGAAATTTCGCCACTGATGTCACTCTATCTTCTTCATTCATTTTTTGCCTTTATTTAACTTGCCCAAGCGCCAACAGCATACATACGAAACAATTTGAGCATTCGAAGTGGGGTGCAACAAGTGTGACAATGAAGGTTTTCCCAATTACATACTGGGATGTGACCATTACAAATTTCTGTTCTTTTCTTTGTGTTTATGTCCAAACTGTGATCCAATCATGCATTAAAACACTTATATGGCAGAACTACAAATAAAAAAGCATCTCAAGTGAAATTTTCACTTCATTCTGTTACCCCTTTTCAGCTTTGTTCATGTGGCAAATTTGAGCTTTTTAATAAATATGTAATGTTTCTACTACTGATGCAATATATGAACACAACCTATGAAACAATGCAAGCAATCCTCCAAATACGTGAGACATTTGCTCATCATAACAATTTTTTCAGCCAATTATTATCACCTGTACCGCACACAGCTTTCTAACATTTGTCAATAGAAAAAAAAAACAAAAAACTTTTGCTATATTACATGTATGTCAAATATCCATTAGAGTTAACTGTATAGTTAAATGAATCTTTATATTTGAACAGAAAAAGTCAACACTTACATAAACAAGCCAAATCTTGTTTTTCAAGAGACTGTTCTCACTTCTCATGGCTGGCCAGGCTGGCCTCCCTGGGCCGCTGCTGCTGCAGCCTGATTCTGGGCCACCTGTTGCAGGACCATCTGGGCCTCGTGAATCATGCCCTGTGACCTGTAGTACTCAATCCAAGCCTGGCTGTAGTCAGGCTGGCCTGTCTGGGGGTTGATGGCTGTGAAAGAAGAGGAACAAGTGCAGAAATTTCATAGTGTTACGGCGCATTTTTGGCATATTAACATCTTGAAAAGATGTCAAACGGCTAAAGATATGAGGCACAATTGGACAGCCCAATATTCACACACTCCTTAGAAAATGTGCCTCCATAGTTAAATCCACAGACACAACAAAGTAATAATAAAATGGTTAAAGCAAGTAAATTTCACATCTTATCAGGAGTTTGGTACGTCAAAATTTCAGAACTGGTCAAATGATGAGACTGTCTGCCCATATCTTAATTCCACTAAAAAAAATCATTTATTCAGCTCCACCTGATGCATTAAAATATATCATTCTGGTTTGGGTGCACTAATAAAATGCATTTTCCTCACCCAAAGTTTTACAGTCTTTACTTCACATTATACACATAAATATGGTTCAAAAGAAAGAGGAAAGCTAAAGAATTATTAAAGAGGTAGAAAAAGAATTATTACAGGGTCTGGAATGAAGTAAAAGTTACATTAACATGTCACTGCATTCTTGGACCTAGTAACAAAGAAAGGAAGTTTATTAATCATGTTAAAAGGTTAACCCACTGGTTGTTGAGAGCATTGAAGCAAACCAAATAATAAAATTACCAAGCAGAACTTCCTAATTTGTCCACGGTTAAGAGAAATTTCACAAACTTACAAGCCCCTGGTTTACAGCAGCATCATCAATTCTTGCACAGCATTTGTCTTTTGACTACAATTTTTTTTTCCTCTCGTTGTATAATTAATATACCGAAGACTTAAAGCTCTGTGTGCAACCAATGGGAAATCAAGCATCTACTATCAAAATTTTTTCCCCTCCAAATTCATTGCACTTGTAAACTTGTGCCAACTGCTATATGCAGTTTCATCAAATCTCTTTTTTTTCTCCCTCCCCCATGACATCCCTACACACATGGATAATATGACATTTTTTTTTCAAATCCATTACTTGGCACACGACCAGTGTGCCAAGCAGTGGGTGCGCCCTATCTAGACCTACTGTGGTTGACTCTCAACTCACTGGGTTGAGCGTAGGAGGTCTGCGTAGGCTGCTGCTGTTGCATGGGCTGTTGCTGGGGAGCAGCTGGCTGTTGTGGGGCTGCAGGTTGTTGTCCTGGCTGGCCCTGGCCATATGTGGCATAATAGTAGGCAGCCCACGCTGCAGCATTGGCATCATTTTGTTGCTTGTCTAGAGGAGAAAAAAAAATAGAGTCAAATCCTTGTTTCATCAAGAGCTCATTTGCTTATATACTACATGACTCTATGACTTCCAAACAGTCAGTATCTGTTCTAGACAAGCATTATTCCTAAGGTAATATGAAATAACAGCTCATCTTCTGTAAAAATCAATCATGGTTTTCCCTATAACATTTAGAGCCAACGAACGTTATTGCATGTGGACAATTCACTTTGCAAAATGACTACTAGCTTTTCTCTCGCTTTCTGACGTCAAGCCATTCCTGCGCTGACTGCAGCGCTGCTAAGCTCCAGAACTGGATTTCATATTCCTGGCATCAAAAATTCATATTCTGACACTGATTTTCATACTCACACCGGTGCAGAAAAATAATTTGCAAACTTTAAATGAATGTTTCGTTGTTTGGCTGTTTAGTCATATTTTTAGGCTTGTAGATAGTTACTGCTTCCTTATCATACTAAGATGCTTTTCTTCAGCTTTAAACTGAGGTAATGGGAGTCACTCACTGTGGTAATTTAATACACTTGACTATCAACCGCTCTTGCCATATTCACGTAACCTAAGTGCTATTTTGATTAGGTGAATTCTTCCTTTTAGTTTAAAAAAATATTCCCCCCTCTTCCAAAATAAATTTTTAAAAAAAACTGATACGATATCATATAAGATACTGGCAATAATAACACTAGAAAGCCTTCATTTTGTAAGACAAATTTCTACAAAAGAAACTTGTTCATCACATCAATGCTGTTCAGCTTGAAGTTCCAGACCATCAGAGGACAGACTGTAGCACTTTACTGGGTCCCCTAGGGAATTAAATCATTTATACCCTGCTAAAATTTGCCATACGTCACCAGAGACCTTGAACTGCATTGATAATGTCAATTATACGCAAGAGTAAAATGCTCATATTCATATCTTATATTGCTGTCAGTCTCAGAGTTTAGCATGTCATCTGCTGGTAGAGCAGGAAAGAGAAACCCATCTAGAGCTAGCCCTAAACTTTCCAAACTGGGGCTTTGAAAGTCAGCCTTGTCAGGCCTACTAGATCTAGTAGTACAGTAAAGGTTATTTACCTTGGCCCTGAGGCCAACACTATAGTACACTATGCTCATCCGAAATGTAGGTCATTGTATGCCCTGAGGGCCTATAGTATACACAAATAGACCAAATGAAATATAGCCTACACAGATTATGTATAGGCACTCTGGGTATGGCACAATGCACCCCACTCCTCAGGCATCAAAGTGAAGCCCCAAATGCCCCAAGGTTGTCTGGAGATGGGTTGAACAATAGCATAAAGCCTCCAGTGGTTGGTTACCATGACTGCTTGTTATCTTTGTAACAGACTGCCAGTTTCAACTAAATTTCTTCTGGATCTAGCAAGTCCGGTATGTGGCCAGGAAATAGGCCTAGCATACATGCCAAAAGGTGCCGGCAACCAGCGAAAGCGAAACGCGCATCAGTATCGATACTACTGAGTACTCTATGGCATAACAGAATGCCAGTATGTGTACTCTATGGCGTAACAGAATGCCAGTGGGAATACTGTACTGTACTCAACGATCTTCAGTCTTTTGTTGTGAGACTCGAATACTTGTACTCATGATTAAAACAGCCAATTTTCATATTTTCAGTACAAAAAAACTATTTTAAGCACCCGACTTCTCTGAGGAAGGCAATATATTCTTATCCATCGTGACAGTCTATTTTCGTACTTTGAAGAGTATGATTCCTATTTTCATACTGAGGTCAGATTTTCCTATGAAATACAAAAATTTCGTATTGGTTAGCAGCTCTGTGACCAGACAAGCAGTCATGGTGGCCCACAGGGCGTGAAAATCCAGACTTTCAAGCTGCATTTTCTTGGAAGTGCTCAGGCTGGGGAAATGTGAAAGGGGTTGAAAATTTGTGAAAAAATATTGTGGATGCTTTAGACTGTGAAGCAGATAGCTACCCCTATTCCTTTAAATGCAGCCCAACTAGATGTATTTAAATGACCTGTCACAAGCTATCTCTAACCTCTAATCCAAAAAAGAACGAAAATGTCATGCTTAGTTAACAACATTCAGATATACTCACTGGGCATGTTCTGCTGCTGGGGGTATTGGCTGCCATAGGCATTCCATCCTTGTGGAGCCCCACCATACTGCTGCTGTGGAGGCTGACTGTAAAAGCACCAAAGAATCTAGGTTACTCTAGTTCTCAAATTTCAAAGACATTTATACTGTCCGAAAAAAGAAATGCATATTCTGTTACCCACATATAGCTCATTTTTTTAAAATACCATTTCAATGAGCGAGAAAATGTATAATGGGTTCGTCCGTGTATTTGATGAATGGTTAATAGTGTCTGGGGGTTCTGTGCCCATTACCCTGAAAATGACCACACCTGAGCAAGTTTAAATCAACCTAAAAATGTTATGTTATGCCATGCCGCAAAAACTACTCACAACAAATTCACAAGATTTTGCATGTGAGTGAGTACTAAGGCAGGGTATAAAATGAGACGATTAGAGCACTCTGGCGGTCATTTGTTGTGCTGAAATTGCAATGGCCCGTTTAACACAACAACGAGACCAGGCTATTGGCCGTTCACAGGCCGGCGAACAGCTGGATCAAGTTGCAGCACACTTTAACGTGCCTCAATCGACGATTACTCATCTTGCTAATCAATTTAATGCAACCAATTCTACAGCAGATCACCATAGAAGCGAAAGACCAAGGGCGACAACTCGGGCACAAGATCGCTATATTCATCTACGCCACCTCAGGCCATACCAAGAAGAGTCATATGAAATTTGATCAATTCAATGCCCAGAAGATGACAACCTGTCATTGGTGCAAATGGTGGTCATACACGATATCGACCTTTAAGTCTCGAAGAGATCTGTGACGTAGGATTTTTCAATCAGGCATGTTCCATCAACAACGAAAAGGTCATGAATGGATAGTGATTTGACTTTCCTATCTTGTCTGTTAATGTTTATGTACTGCGTGACGTAAACTATAATTTTATTTTGTTATTAAAAAAGAATATGCGTTTGTTTTTTGGACAATATACATGTATAGATTTCATCAATATTCACACAAATTTTGACTTACATCTTCCCCGGAAATCAAATTATCCTGGTCTTTTCTTTGGGAAATGATGTTGCAAGGCCTACTATCAAACTCTGACAATGTGGAACCCAAGAGCCAGGCCCTGTCAGTGTCAGCGAATCCTTGCAGTATACTGTTGCAGAAACTCGACACCCAGGGCTTTAGATAATGGCAAGCACTGGGCTCTAATGCTCTGCCTACTGATATCATTTTCTCAAATTTAAAACATTAATTTTCATGTGTCTAAAACAAATCCTCTCAATATAACAGCCTTATTATTTGTAACATGCAAAAGGTTCAATTAAATCTTGCAAATCTCTGACTAAGAAGAAATAAGATTATCTCAACCCATATTCCTGACACCATTGTTTTTCTTCACAATTAGAACCGCATAGATCTACAATACACCTAATACATACAATACATCTCAGTTAAGTTAAAGACAGCATCTGAGCAAAAAATTGGCAATTTTTGCATTGCAAAGTTGCAGATTTACCGTACAGTAATTCAAACATCCCAATCTATACAAGTGTTCAGTTTTTTCCACCAATGTTCTTGTCGTCAGTATATGTCTGCATGGACACAACATCTGAAGAAGTGGTAATTTATTTAAATTCTGAATTCTTAAGCAGCATATTGAAAAACGATACCAAAAATGTTTGGTATCTGAATTCAGCATCCAAAAAGTCTACAAAGCGATACAGCACTTTTGAAGATTTTAGCAAGAATATTTTTTTAAAGTGTACCTCACAGCTTTCAATAACAGAAAACCAGCATTTCTGCCTACTCTACAGCTGGTAATTTTAAAAACTGTAACTGAAATACAACTTTCCTTTCCACTTCACATAACTCTTCCCAACTTGCATAAAAAAAACCTTTAAAACACAGTTCTGAAAAATTCACAATTATTTGGGTTCTCAGATGCTTTAGAAAACTTATCAAAGCAAGCAATATAGAGGATCAAACANTATTCACCATGCTTTCTTTTGAAAGCATCCACTATGACCTGGATAATAATAAGTTACTTTGGTGAAAAAAACCCTAATGTCTTGGACACAAGGCCACTTCTCTTTAGGGGCTGTTTCAAAGTTGGCCTTCCTTTTTGCAGGGGGGTCCTGTGATACATGTTCTTGGTTCTTGGAAGGCATACTTTTGTAGTGGGAAGGAATCAGGGACAGTTCATGCACAGATTCTTTAAGTTTGGGCACAGCTAGCTTTTTATGTTTCTTCGCACTTTTCATTCTGGTGGCAGCAGTCTGCATGTAGTAAATGAGGGAGGGATCAACTGGAGACTTCACAGTGCTTCTGTGAACTGTGATAAAACTGCACTGAGAGTGAGGTCTTGCCAGCATTGAGCAAAATGTACTTCTGCTTCTGGATAGCTTCATAAATGCTGACGAGCATTCTGTTCATGGTTCACGAAAGTTAGGATGAAAATTGCCATGACTAAATCCAAATCTCTTGAAAAGACGTCACTTGATCTACTGACAAGCATAGGGCCTTGTGCAAAGCCACGCTACTTAAACGAGACAGACAGTGACAGTCTGGAGCCTTCATAAGTTTGCATCAGTGTACCAGGGTGACGACCATAAAGCAGCCAAATCAATTTGAAATCTTGCCAGGGCAAATCAAGTTAGTCTGCATGTGGGAGGAATTCCATATGTGTGCCAGAAAGATTTCCTCAAGCAACACACCCAACCAACAACATATCCTAACCCTAACCATAACCCTAACCCAGTGTCAGGGTTAGGGTTAGGGTTAGAGTAGGGTTAGGATTAGGGTTAGGGTATGTTGTTGGTTCGATGTGTTCCATGCGGAAATCTTTCTGGCACACATATGGAATTCCTCCCCTGCATGTTACAATGATCATTCCGGCATACTAGACTAGATCTGCATGCATATATGCCAAACACAGGCCAACATTAGTCCAATCGTCCAGCCTGGCAACAAGCAAGCAATTTCCGGCCAGTTCTAAACGGTAACTTCGTAGTTAAAAACGTTCCCAATCAAGCGAGAAAAATAATTATTATTTCCGGCGCTCGACTACTTTCTCGGCGCGACCGGCCGACCAGCCGGCCGGCCGAGCCGGGAAAGGCCCGTTGGCCGGAAAATCCGGCCAAAACCGGAAGATTTACATCCCTGACATAACTCTTCCCAACTTGCATAAAAAAACCCTTTAAAACACAGTTCTGAAAAATTCACAATTATTTGGGTTCTCAGATGCTTTAGAAAACTTATCAAAGCAAGCAATATAGAGGATCAAACAATACATTAACCACTTACTTTGGTTGCCCAAACTGACCACCAAATTGGTCATAGCCTGGACCCTGAGGACCAGGACCTCCAGGTCCACCCTGAGGGCCTGGGCCTCCAGGAGGACCACTGGGCCCACCTGGCCCACCCATCATTCCACCAGGTCCACCACCTGGTCCATGATGTCCCTTTGGAGATAAGAAAATGATGGAATTAGCCAGCATTTTAATAAACTTCGGCAGCACGTCAGGACCTTGCAGTATTACAAAAATTTATATTTATGCAGTAATTCTCAACAGCAATTTTCAAAATCAACTGCATACTGAAAACATGGAAAAATTTGCACAAAAATGAATGCATTTACTGATACAGGAAAAGAGAGCAGGCTTGAATAAGGAAAAAAAAAAAAAGCAGAATCTCCTCCCTGCAATTCAGCAATTTTATAAAAAAAATTAATTTCCCAATGCCCCAGCAATGACATAATGTTCACAGCATCACAGTCATAGGCATGTGGCCTATCCTTTTCATCCAGTTTTTTAGAAGAGGAAAAGACTGTACTAATGAGCTGAATTAGGCAAAATTACTACATTCAAGGCAAAGGGCCTGGCTAGTGCAGCTGAAATCTCACGAGTTAGGCGAAATGCATTGGAGCTGTTGTCAAACCAATGACTTTATGACTTGCTTGTCTGTGACATTTGATTAGTTACTGATTTGTAGCAAGCATAAAGAGTTTGCAATCTGCCCATCTCTTAGAGTATTAATCTACCTACAATTGACAAAATTTTGTTTGGAATCGATTACAACAACAAATGTCAAATAAATTACAGCACTGAATAGATCAGGGATGCCCTGTCATAGTAAAGTTGTAACCTGCAGAACTCCAACCATCTGCCATGTAAGATATTTCTATGACCTTCCACTAACAAAGAGAATGTTTCTTTATGCAAAAAGGCATCTCTGATAAATACAGAATACAATGCAAATTAAAACTAAACAACCTTCTGCTGCCAAAGTATGCAAACATAATTTAAGAGGTATTTATTTCTTACTTCCAAGCACAAAAAGTTGGGGGCATTTTCTAAAACTCCATATTTACAACATGAAATAGCTGTGTGCATAGAACTTGGCAATGAAGTCAATCACAGTTTACAGTTCCACCAATGAATGACTACATCATAAAGAAACTTAGAACATGGATGGGTGTTTCTCACATAGTAACAACTGGCAGCAGAAGATAAGAATTAAACTATATAATGAAGCAAACACATAAGTACCATTGAAACGAGAACTTTCAACAGAGAATATCCAATCAAAAGATCTCGCTTACCAACCGCACCTGCTCATTAGGTCCTCCCTGCTGGCCGGTCTTCTCCTGGATTAGCTGGATGGCATGCTGAATCTGGCCTGGATTACCACGGATATTGAAGATCTTCTCATTCATGTTTGGTGGTGGATTACGATCTAGTTCCACGTGAGCACCAGACTGTCTGTTGATCTCACGAATGGTTTCACCCCCTGATGTGTCAAAGGGGAAGAAAGAGTTCTGAACTATGGTAGAGAAGAAATCCCCATCAGAGTAGGATTTCTGTGCTGAATGGAGGTTAATCCATTTCTCTTAAATAAAAAACCCTGTCTACAATTGTAGTTTCCACTGCAAAGTGCTAAACTGCACTCAAATAAGCTTTGACATGTCATTACTTGGCAATGGGAACTACAAACTTACAATCTTGAGATTTCTGTAAAGCATAAGTCTACTCACACAGGATGGAGGTCTTGCAAGATTTCTAATACAGTTTCTGAACTATTGTAAAACTTGCGAGACATGTGCCTTTCCTCTGTGGTCTTTCTGGATGAGTATTCAATCCACTTTGGGCACAAGTGCAAAATGATTATTATTACTTACAAAGTACATGTGCTGGATGAGCTGTCATGGTAACAATCATGAGAGGTATTTTATGATCAAGAACAGCTCAGTGAATTTCCCAGAGGTCTGCAAAAGTATCCAGCAAATAACATGTTATACAGCGACACCCCCCCCCCCCCCCCCCCCCAAGAAAACAGGATAGGAAAGACATTAAATGCAGGCTTTTTATTAGCATAGAAATGACCTTTTCCCTAAAAAATTATATCCCTAGGTATCAGCTTTGCCAAGATCTCCAATGTCTTCAGAACTGGCCTTCTATTCCAAACTAAATTGCCTTTGATCTCTTTTGAGGACCATGGCTTCGCAAACCAACAGCAATGTTGCACCAAGATTAAGAGTTGAAATATTTACATGATGGAAATCTGGCTTACGCAAAAAAAATGTACTGGGGGTTGCTCACCTTTGCCAATAACAAGCCCACACTTGTCAGCTGGCACACTGAAGCTTGTATGGTCTTGAAAGTTGGGATCGAACCTACCACCCATGCCCCCACGGCCTGGGCCTGGTGGAGAGAAGGGCCCATTGCCTGGGCCACCACGCCCCATATCATTGCCTGGTCCTGGTCCCATGGGGCCCCCAAAGTTGTGTAGTGGCTGACCCTTTAAAAACCAAAATGAAAAACAGATTCTAAGCATAGGAATAACCAAATTGTTCCAGAGTTCTGCAAAATCAACACCCAGAGTGTCACCTAGGAAGCCACTTAATAAATGAACAAAAGTGTTTAACTAGTGCCCACTGGTCCATATTTGGCAACCCAACTTCAAGGGTCCAGTATGGAGTGGTCCAAATATGGCACGGATGTTTCAATGCCCGGAGGTACAAATTTGCCCCAAAATTTTTCACCTATTAAATATTGACATTGTTCAAAATCAATGTTTTATATGTACTTTGGGTGGCATTTTAATTTTCAGATTTTCCTGTCAGTATTTCTATGCCTGGGAACTAGAGGGTTAAGAAAAGCTTTCAAATTCTCCAACGACATATGTAGCAATACAACTCTATTCATCTGGATTCCTCGATATCTCCATAGCATTCTCACTCAGGCTGAAAGTTCAGGAATATATTGCACTTGCATGAGGTTTTCAAGTAATTTGCCTTTGCATGAGTCATGAAGAGATAAGGTGCACATGTCATTTGTCAGCAAACAATAATGATTAATCACATCATTAGCCAATACGCAAATTTCAAATTACCAAACAAGCAACAGAAGTATGGAATAGGCACTCTGAAATGTGTCTTCCTTAATCTTCAATGCCTATAAGAATTCCTTCTTGAAATCTCAATACAAGCAATGTCATAACTGTGATGATGATGAAAATCAAAAGATAACTAAAACATATGAAGGAACAATACCCAGGGTTCCCAGCAGCTTTCCAAAATACATTTTCTCCATAGTCAATGTAGTTCTTAAGAATTCCCTTCCCCCCTCCCACATGGTATCTGATACTGTCTTTTGCCAAAAATAAGACCACTGACACTAAATGTGTGAATGGTGCTTATCCTTAATTTTGCACACCACAAGAGGTGCGGAGAACTGTTATCGGTAACATAAAATTTCATATCGATTGCATCATGATCTGCTCAAAAGCGCTTTGCTAACTCTTCCAATAGAGCTAGTACACAAGCATTCACAAGCGTTTACCCTTTTCCCTAATGACCTGAATGAATGCTACCAAAAAAGTCCCCCATTTTTCCAGAACCAAGTCCCATATTTGGCATCTTCCCTGTAGATATGAAAATTTGTCCTTTTCAATTTCCTGATTTTTCCTGATAGCTGGGAACCCTGAATACCTACCCCCATGATATTCGCCTTTGCTAGGAGATCCTGGATCATGCGCACTGCATTCTGGACTTTGTCTGGGGGGCCTGTCACTGAGCACACTCGGTCCTGGCTCTGACCATCATCTACAGAAGAAGTACAGCAAAGTGAAACCTTGCATTGTATCTTGGCAAATCTAAAGATATGTGGTATAAAGCTTTCAGCAGACTGGACCAAACCTGCATCATCTGGAAAACTTGGAAGTGAGAGTACAGAAGAGTATATCTAACCTGAAAACTTTGCCCACAAAAAAAATAAATGCATTCATTAGTCTGTACTGGTTTCTTCTTTGCCATCGATAATGGTTACCACAAACCAGTTTTTCTAAAGTTGACATATCTCTAATTCCTTGAATTCAAGATGTGTCTGCATGGTAAGACAACAAATTCTTGCTCTTGTACCAGCTTACAGACATTTGCCACCTGATCACTCCTGTCCTGTATTACTGCTCTCTGTTAAGCTCCCAGCCCTGAATGCTTTAAACTTAGAACAAGCACATTAACTGATTTGTAAAAAAGACAAAAATGATCAATAGGTGCCAGATTATTCAAATCGTCCTTTTCTCAACTTCTCCTCAAAAAAAAACAAACCTCCCTACATCCCCACTCACAAGAAATGTTTTTCCTAATGAGCAAGACAGGGTCACCTGGGAAATTCTGTCCAGTCTGTCAGCTAGTAGTTTACTGATTATTTTTCATTCTGATGTAATGATACCACAAGTTTCCAAAAAAAAAAAGTTACAGATATACTTGCAGAGCACTCACCAGGCTTGAACTGAACCTTGGCCCCTGTCTCTGTCTGAATCTTTTTGATCATGTCACCACCCTTGCCAATCACCAGCCCAACACCCTGGCGAGGAACACCTATATCCATGCCATTTGGCACTCCTGGTCCCATTGGACCCATGGGTGAGCCAAACTCATTATATCCACCCCCTTGGGGCCTGGGGAGGCCATCTTTCTCAGCCAGGAGGTCTAAAACCATCTCTTTGGCCCGCTGGCATTTGCCTGGATCACCGGTGATACGAAGTGGTTTATCATGTGCTGTTGGAGCATTGCTGTCCTGGATCATGACCATTTTTACACCTGCTCGTTCCTGTCAATCGTTAAAGAAATACCTTATCAGTACACTGTTCTCTCATGACAGCCCAACTAGTTTGCAAGAACATCATTCAAGGAAACCTGTTTCTCAAAGTAGCAGAAAAGGATGACTAAAGCAAAACAGGAACAAACCATCAATTTATTTCGCTTCATATTATGAATTTTGTCCAATCACTTTCCCGAGGTGATTCACCAAGTTGGTCATCAAGTCTTAATAATACTTTTACAACAATTTAGAATTACATGTTTTTTATTTGTCAATGAAGCATCTTCTTATTTATCGTAAGATTTTATCATACAAATGGCATAAACGAAACAATCATTATATTTCCCCTCACCTGCAACTGTCTAATTGTCTCTCCACCTTTACCAATGATAAGGCCAACCTTTGAACCTGGAATATTCATTTCCACAACGGTGCCCCCTTCGCCCATTCCATCCATGCCCATGTGTGGGCCACCTCCTTGGCCTCTCTCAATGATCTGCTGCATGGCTTGTTTACACATCCTGCACAGATAAGAATGTGTAAACAGTAGGCATTAACAAACACTTCGTATCTGAATCTGCAAATGTTTCAAGAATTTTTTCTTTGTAAATGGGGCAAAACGCAGTCTAGTTCAGTCTTTTGATTTCATTGATAAATCACTAGTTACCAATTTTTGGTAAGGAGTAATATGGATCACTGATTGGCAAATATTCAAACAAACATCTTATCAAATTTGATAATCTGAAGAGTTTACTTCTGAGGACTGCCCAGGACTCTTTTAAGAACCTGTATGATCCCTGTGCTTAAACATAAAAGAAGTGGGAACACAAATGTTTCAATTATTGCGTTAGACAAGTATTCAACATCCCTTTCATTGTCTAGAAATGTCTAACGCCAGAAGTGTTATTTTTTCCCCCCTTTTTGTTTCACATCTTGTCAGCTACCATTCTGACTGTCAGGTTTTTCTAAGTGTCAAACTTCACATATCTCAAATGAGACATTACATCATCTTTCATGAGGAATTGCATGTTTCTCAAAGCCAAGAAACATATCATTCTGAAATATTAAAGCAAGCAGTATTCTCGTATGATTCCCTTTAACTTTTCATTTAACTTACATTATTGCTTGGGGTGTTCCTGTAAGAGTGCATGGTCTTTCTGGCATACCACCGCTGTCTGTAAAATAAACGACATAATTTATTGCTTCAAGTATCAAATCATAGAGTTTGCTACTGGTACATGATAAAAATTCTGGAACTTTTAAACAGAGGATCAAAATATATCAGTTACTAGTCATCTCTGATCAAATGGAGGAAACAGCAAAACTTTCTTACGCCTATTGTTACATGTCTAACTCTAACAAAATGCAAAGATACTGAATTCAAACACAAATTTCTATGACACCTAAAGCTAAGCGGCGTTTGAAACAGAAAACCATTTCCTCCAATTTCAAATAGAAGGGTCAGATCTTTCTGGGTTTAATGGGAAAAAGTTGTAAGACTTGCTATGTCAACAGTTTCCCACTTTACCTGCAGCAATTTGAACTTTGCAGCCAGTTTCTGCCTGGAGTCTTGTTATCTGTTCACCACCTTTACCAATGACTGGAAGACAAGCAAAACAAATCAGACAAATGTTTGGAACTTTTTAAACAGTCTAAAAGCCTAGTCTGGCCAAGGATCTTGTCAAACAGAATTCTACAAAGGATATTACAAACTGCACCATTCCGTCATTTAGTTGTCCTTACTAGATGCACAGTTTTTTTCTTCCAAAGTCTCAAAATTGAAAGATGAGACTTGACATGGGATTTGTTTTACAATTTTACATGAACATACACCTGACCCATTTTTCCCATTGACAGACACTGATAGGTCTGAAAGAATGGTTAATTTTTTAACAGCATTGGGGG
>JAWQUT010000033.1:2294661-2322161 GCA_033807755.1 Ellobium chinense
GGCGCGCGCACTTAAGAGTCTAGGAAGTCAACCTCAAGTTTGCTCCCCAAAGAGCTAAAACCCAACCCCAGCCGCTTCTCTTTAAAACTACAGAACTCACCCCCTCCCCTCAAATTATGACCCAAAATATCAGTGTTCAACTAGGAAGTGACCCTTCTGTTCAAAATGACATGATAAAGAGACCATGTTGCACATGCGTAACGCAGAATGACATTTGTATGTCACACATAAAGAGATTTGCGACATATTTTCAACATGATATGACAAATTTGATAAGCCTAACCATTCAATCATTCACCCACATAAAGAGCTTATGTAACACTTTCCCTATCAAAAATCACAGCAAAAGGCTCATTTTCACTTGCAGATGAAACTGAGGTCATACAGACTGGGTTAAGTGTAGCAAGGTCTACTATCAAACTCTGATAATGCAGATGCGAACATCTTATCAGTGTCAGCGAAATCCTGGCCAGATAATGTAGCAGAATTCGGGAACACCCACTGACCTAGAACAACAGCCACTCGGCTCGTAAGTAAGTTCTGCCATGTTAACAACAAAACATCTTTACCTTATATTTCTCAAGACCACACTAACAAGTAAGAAAATATGTTTTATACTGTGGGAATGATGCATTGATTAAAGCTGCCGATAAACTGCAAGGCATACCCCACACAAGATAAAAATATGTTGGATATGAGATTATTTGCAAAGATTGCTTGCCATCCATGTTACTGAGGTCACCCTCTCTAACACAGATAATATAAAACCAACACATAGTGAGAGATCACTTCAAACCTTTCCCATCCCCAACATCCATTTAACCATGTTTAAAGCAAAACAAAAAAATGTTTATGTCCAACATTTAATATTTGTAGCCATTAAATTCCACATCCATTTCAAAAACTTTCCCAGCCTATTCAGCTTATGGCTGAATGGGAGAGGTTGGATATGAACTGTTCCATCTAATCAACTTCCCATTACCGTGTTAAGCTCACCCCAGGATCTTTTCCCCGTCACCTTTATGATACAAGTCCAGTCTGTTTTGTACATGCCATGACGAAATACTGCTACAACATAACAGGTATTTTAAAAACATTGATGAAACAGACAATAACTGAATAAATTACAAGACAGGATACTTACTTAATCCAACCATCTTATCTGGGACCCTGTGCTCTTCGGTGGTGACCATGCCGAGGCCTACATGAGGACCAGGCTTCTGTGGCTGCATGTTCGGGTCTGGTTGTATGCCTAATTGGCGATTAATTCTGGCCGCTGCTTCTTGAGCGGCTCTTGCTGCGTCTGTACCTTGACCAAATCTGAAATTGACAAAATTGGGAGAAAACTGAAATAGTAGTTCACCACTGCCAACACTGAGGACATCTTTAAATTTTAAATAAACAATGATCTTCATGGTGGAAGAAACAGTATTTTCCGCAGGGAATTCTTTAGTCACTATGCAAATGCTGCAGGAGACTATGCTAAATTATATTTCGTGTTTGTCCTAGATCACTTTGACTTATGTGGTCATGAGTAATTCATGAGCCAGGTCATTATTTAGCAGGCAAACAAACACGAACACATAGGCTGCATAAACACTGCAAACTTCTCTAACTAGTCTGTATGTAACTAGAAGGAAAGGAAACTATATTAGGGTCAGATCTCCATGTACATCTTTCATCTAATTTACATCCTCATTTAAAAACTCGTAAGGGTCAAGTCTTCATTACAAATCATACTACATACAAATAATCAAAGCAGGATTCCACCTATACAAATTGGTTTATCTTAATAATGCTCAGCTGCAGTAGACGTCATAAAACCCATCCCTTCACATGGCCCACTGATAACGTCTTTCCATGAAATCAAGGGCAAAGATAAATGTATCTTTCAAGGAAAATCCTATATCACTAATGTTTAACAAAGGACAAAATCTGACCCACTTACCCTTGATTGTCTGCGATGGCTCTTAACTGTGCTCCTATTGATGCTGTAATGTAATACATTCATGATAACATAGATAACAGCACTAGCAGCTCCAATAAATATGATGCAATTAAGACAAGCAAAAGAAAGTGAAACTACAGATTTCATCATTGATATCCATGGTTTTACCACAGCAATTCTCTAGCTATGTCTTTCACTTCACATTCAGAATACTTCAGGTATACAGAGTATTTCAGACAGCAAAAATCTACTAGTCATCCAATCAGCAACACATGAATTAAATACAGGTTTTCTACAGACAGCAACATAAAGGCTTTTTACAGTTTATAATAATATCTATGAACTAAAGCCTGAGAATCACTGCAGTTAATGGCACTTTCCATTATGCAGGCTAGCCAAGTATTCGGCTACCCAAATACAACATGAGCATATAAAATCACAGTTGTAGTATCCCCCTGAACACAGCCCAGTCACAGTCCTCCAATTAGGCACAACGGCTGATTCACAGCACTTTCACATACCAGGTTGAAATTATGTGCAGATGTGTGGCTAATCCTACTCATATTTTCACTGCCCTAAAGAAAGAAAAATGGCCCTAGTATTGACTTCTTTTTTTTTTTTAATTTAAACCTTGAAAAGATAGGTAACTCGAGGCAATTTAATATAAGGCCAGCAGATATGGGTCAGTTCAAAACAAACAAGCCACAAGTGGGCATTGCACACAATAAATAAAACTATTACATAGCAGGCAACAGACATTAACAACTCCTTTCATTATGACCCAGTGTGGTGGTGACAGATGGGAGGCAAGCATGAGTAATCAAATGAATCAGGTAGGTGGGCTTGGTATATCAAACCTACATTACGTGCGAGTGGCTCTGGGCAATGTATAACTAGTCAAATCAAGCAGATTGCACAAAGCACAACTGTACTACCTGAATAATTCACAATACTATTAAGAATTTGAAATTGCAGACAAGATTAGAAACTGTTTTGCAGCGGACAGTCATATCATTTTCTTCGGACAGTCATATCATTTTCTTTCACTGGCTCTCATTACTTTCATTACTAAACTTTCCTCAGCCACAGACTTCCAAATGAAAAAAAAAAAAGCTTGTAAAAATAAAAATTTCAAGGAGAGCAAAATAGCTAGGTGTTTTTTCATACTGCCTTACTTTAAGAACAAGTTTGGGTTTTTTTTTTAAATGAATAAGACATTCATTTACTAATAGGCTTTGTGATTTTTATATAGTTGGAGCAAAGGAACAGCTGAACCATCTCCCAGTCTGAGACTTGAAGTGAACACTGCCAACTTAAAAGTTATTAATTACAGCAATTGTAACTGCTGGTTTCATAAAACTACTTTAGAACCAAATCGAACTGTTGTAACAATTGCGCATGAACTTCTATATCATCTTGCATGTTGAAATCATGTTATAGATTACAGTATTTACTTTATTGTTGAAAAAAATAAAACTGCTTAAAAATCTGCCATATTACACCTATTACTGCCATCAGCGAATATAATGTAAATGTTCAGTAGCTGTACACTGTTGTCTGTACGGTGAAATGCTACACCCAGAACATGGAATCTAGCTTTATTATGTTGTCAGAAAATCTTTGAGTAGCTGTGGCATGGCTGATGCAATTTCTCATTTTTAAAAATGGAACCTATGTAGAATTCACATGTGCAAAGGTAGCATGATCTGCTGCTAAATAAACCGTCGAGATTTCTGGATTTGGAAAATCAAAACTTGTTCCTACCTCTATGCAATTTCCATGCCTACACATTATAGAAATCTTTAAATCTATAAAATGTGTGAATGGAATGGAGAAATTCTGATAATTTAGTTTAAATACAATCTCATAACGTTTGGGTTTTGAAAACAACAATTTCTTACTAGCTTGCGGAGTCTCCAAGCCAGCACACTAAAGAAATCTTTAAATGTGTGAATGGAGTGGAGAGCCTGTTCTACCTGGTTCATTACTACCCAAACAAATCTGACAAAGAATGATCCAAGGCAGGAAGAAGAAAGAAAAGACAGATCAGAGTGTTTGAAACAGCAGCTAAATTACTACTGCATGCACATAATTGGTGGAGATTAAGTTACAGAATCAGTTAAGTAGGTCTGCACTTTGTCAAGATTAACTTCTCTAGGTTATCCACTTATTGAGTGTCCATTCATCTTTATATCATCCAATTTTCTATTTATTCCCAAGTGATTCTTAGAGCATCCTGTTTGCCTGAGTTTTGATAAAAGACAGAAACAATTTAAATCGGCCTTAATGTCTGTCTTGATAAATGTGCACAGTTATGGCATTCTATGTTGTGCCGAGTCTGCTGCTGTAAGGAGCAGAAAGGCCGCCCATGTTAAAGTAAATGCACTGGATGTTCTCGGTCCCCGTTTTCAGGAGCACGCCTACTTACAATAAAAGTTTTAAATCTGTCAGGATGACAGCAGGTAATGACCTAATGTCTAAAACAAACCTAAAGTTTTCGAATTACTGGCATGCCAGAAATTTCCTATCAACAAGTCTGCTGGCCAAGCTAAGAAGAAAATTTATTTGAGCCAAACTTATTTTAATGGCATATGCTATAGCTAGTCAGTTTGTGAACTTAGGAAAAGACTGTAAGTGTATTCTACTAATGCTGTAGTGACACAGATGAAATAACTTACAGTCCCCAACTTTTTTCTTTGTGTCTGGCTCACCTGCAACGAGACAAGAGAATTGTAGGAAGGGTTAAAGAAGGCTGCTAACTTGTGGTATGGGAGTTGCTTGCAATCATATGGCTACAGTAACCACAAAAGTTAGATACAATCTAAATTGATAGGAAGAGAGGTATTACTACAGCAGTGCTTTGCAGTCACTTTACATTTCTATGAACTATTTGTCCTCATCACCAATTAGATTTTTTTTTCCTGATCGCTAATTGGATATTTCTCAATGGCTCTGTCCTTCAGATTTCTTCAATTTCAATCATTTTAGTTATCTTGCCATCTCTCATGTCAGCCATTTAGATACATAAAGTCAAGTGCAACAAAATAATCCCATCATGAAATCTGTCAGATTTGGTCTAGGTTTGTTTCAGCTTCAAAATAAATCAATGGATACCACTTAAGTAACCACTAAAGTCAAGACAGAACAGCCTACAGCTGTTGAAAACAAGAGTTGTTAAGTAACATACCTTAAAGACTGTCAACACTAGACCTTTGGACTTTCAAATTATAGGTATGTAAAACAGTATTTTTTACTGATCCTACTGAAATAATTAGAATGATCTTCAATTGTGGGGCAAACTGAAAAAGAGAATATGATGTGAACCTGAACTACTCAATGTAATAAAACTATCTGCTTATAGCTGATTTCTGGTTTTGAGTAATTGGGAACCTAAATAACTTGCTTTACAATATATTAACAATGGTACAAATGCCTAGTCAAATCAGACCTGGACTTTTTCCAAGATTCTATAGTTCAGTAAGTAATTACTTGTCCTTGTGCTGCAATATTTTAACACTCTCTTCCCATCGTGTATGTCTTATGCAATAATAGAGACAACACACAGTACAAAACTCATGTATGTCAACACTCAAAGCTTGCAAGTTTTCCAGAAAAGCTTTTTGCAGATATGTTATGGATTTAAGCAATCCTCTTATGATTTGATGTCTACTTAAATTGTCAAAGGAAAGTGAATGCCCCAGAATCACATCTAAGTTACTAATCTCCTCATGCTTGTCTTTGAGCTTTGACAAAACACTGAATGGTTGGTCAGAAAATGACGAGTCTTCACAAAACTTTCAGTCCGCCCGTCAATATTTTCATCATTCAAACCAAATTCAAGTCCAACAAAAAAAAACCAACAACACAGACCATTTAAATCATCATTTGCAAGAAATACACAATGACTGCAAAACCCCTTTTCCCCTGTCAAGATATGCCACATATGTGACCAAATCCTTTGAAAATTTTGGCCAGTTACTTTAAATGTTGCTTTTTTTTTTTTCTGCGGGTGCAGGCCTTAGTGTCTTATAATAGTTTGGAATTTGCTACACCCGTCCACAAAAATCAAATCCACAATGTTTTTGCCATGTTGTATGGCAAGGCGGGAAACCGATATCTGCAACTATGCACATCTCTGGAAAAATTGTCCACTGCCCACACAAATAGTTGTGAACACCTTGACAGGGAGGCAGCAAGTGTGCAGTTACACCACTGTGGCTGGGTGTCAACCAGTGATCACATCTTAGCATGGGCAAAGAAACTCAAATTTCCAAAAGCATGCCTTAAATGTGAGAGAGAATAATTTTTCCCTGACAACATAAGAATCAAGTACTTATACGGGCATCCAAATGTAATAAACTATTATCAAACACAGTGGATTTGTTCTGGCATTCTTGATCTGTAATGAAATGCAATACCTGACAAGCATTCCACAATTTTCAAAAGGGGTTTACAGTGTGATATGGACAACAAACTTCAATACACGGTGACAATCTCTCAAGAAGGTAAGCTCTGTCAATCAAGATAGCTTGTATGGATATCGTAAAATACAGGAGAGGAACAAAAATAGGTGAAGGATTGGAATATAGGTACAAGAATTTCATAACAAGCATTTTGAATGAAGGTCATAGGAATCAATGAAAGAAGAAGCAAAAACCACAGTTAAAAAAACACTATGTCGCCACTGTTGCCTACTATCAACTGAGCTGCAAAAGGTTACCATCACCATACATTATGCATCAAAGGGGTCACAAAATTCAAGATGACAACTCAATTCGAAATGTATTTCAATTCAAGTCAAAGCTCAGCATTTCACATGAAACACGGCAGACAAATATTCTGTTATTCAGCATACAAAGAAAATATAACTCAGTTGTGAAATCAATGAATCAGCACATTCACAAATCAAAATTTCATTTCAAAACACTATAAAAGAATGGTGATAAAAAGTTCTCTTTGAAATGAATCCTGAAAAACAAGATGATCTTAACAACTGCAGTGTCACAAAAATATACAGATGTTTTCCGACACCGCAATCAATAAATTCTGTGAGCAGGAACATTGTTCTCCATGCCTCATTATTTCATAATGCTATCATATCTCTAGAGCTTTGAACAGAACAACAGAGCTACCCCTTTGTGTGGCTTGGAAAAGAATAATGCAAACGAAATCTTGCTAGTATAATTCAAGTCATCAGATGCTTCATAAAATTGGTAGGCCATCAAACAAAACAGCAACAAATTATATGAAGAGTATGTGTGTTCCACTATTTTGAATCAGTAAATGGCTACATTTACTCTGATGCATGCAGATGACAAGACAACAACATCATCAGGATGTGAAATGATGCAAGTGATTCTGGGAATGTGGATTCGCCCCAAATAATGTGTCAGTAAGGTTTTTATATGTAAATGGGTGCATGAAATGAAGACACATGGGTTGGAGGTATGAAAAAAAAAAAGGACTGGACAAGTGTTAGTGTGGAAAACACCACAGGCACCCCTCTAAGAATAGGTGAGCTAAATAATGCCTGTCACCCTGCAAACGCAGCAGCTACATTTCACAACACTCAAAACCCTACTTCATCCTTTGCAAAGATCATTCTCCCACTATATTTTTTTTTGTTTCATTAAAAGTAACTGGGGCCAGTCTGGTGACAATATTTTTTTTCCGTTCCCAATAAATATGAAGCTCAGAACCTCTATACCAGCTACATCAAACATCAGTCTTTTTTTCAGAGAGGGCTGATAATAATACATAAGAATAGCTTTGCATGGATATATCAAGCCTTCTCAAATCACAGAGCTGGGATAAGCATGCATAGATCAAAACATCCAACTGTTTCAAAAAAAAAAAAAAAAAAGGCACGAACAACTTCTCATTAAAAATTCTGGAAATAACACTGAAACTAAATTTCATTTCAATGGTAAAAAAAAAAGTAATCATAAAGCAAGAAAATTACAAACACAATACAAAAAAAAAAAAGTGAAATTTAAGAAATGTAAAGAAATAAACTGACCAACTAGACTGATGAGGCCCCCTTTTAGTTTAGAACATATTTTCTCTCAATGCCATCAAAATCTTCAGAAACCTGGCCTTAAATATGATCAGAAGTGAAGCTAGAAGATGTTGCTGTTTTCAAATCCACCATCTCCAAAAGAACTCTCGGATTTCAATGTTCTAAGCAAATATATCCCAAACTTTTTTAATTTCACTTTCTCCACGGAGTTCACCATTTCAGATTGATGCCCATCCCCTGTTTTCTGTTTTCTAGCCTTCAGGCAAGTATGAGGAAGCGTGATGGGTGGTTGCTAAACATTCATCCAGGGTGAAATTCACAGCAGAGAACGTATGTTTGGTTTCTTCAAAAAGTGTGTCTGTATCAAACTGTGTGGCTGTGGTTGACAGAAAAGCTAGCAGCTAAAAGTCTAACTACAAAGAAACAGTAAGCAATAGAAGATGGTATGATGAAATTTGGTGGTAGTAGCTTTGGAACAAAATGTGCAATGGAAGAGGGTTAGTCCGAAATATTGAAATAGACAAAACGAGTCAGCTATAGGGTGCTAAGATTTAGTTTTAGCTATCTTGCTCCCTTCCCTGAAGAGATTTTTTCTTTTAAACTCGCTTTTTTTCAGGTTCCTTTATGCACAAGAGTAAAGCTAAATGAAATAGAAGACACTATAAGTCACTTTCATGACTAATCACATGAACAGTGTGAGTTAGACACACAAAGAAAAGAGATTTGGAGGGTTCAAAAATGAACTTAAAAAAGTGTTGACAACAATGAAGAGGTGACTTGTAATCCCAACAGAAAAGATAGTTCCTTTAGTGAAGCCACCAATTACCAGGGGAAAGCCATCTGAATCTTTCAACTGCTTGTGTAAATAATGCTGAATAAAGAAAAGATATAGCCATTACAAAGCAAGAAAAAGTTTTTCTGACAGATTACCATCTACAGTATTTAGCCACACCTTCAAGTCCTTTTGTCAGGCTTCGAGAAGAAAACTGCATCCCCTGCCGCTAAACACTCTTCTAGGTAGCAGTTTCAGTGCTGACTTCTCTTACCGTTAACCTCCCTCTGTTTAAACTTGTGGGATCTTAAGGACTTAATTTGAGAAAAATGATCTAATTTACCAAAGGAGGCGCCATCATCCAAAGGTCTCTTGATACCTTGCACTTGTGCGTCCCCTGCTCCCGGCGTGATCTTGGCTGCTATCTACACAGGGCGAACACAGGCAAATGCACGAAACAGAGAAGAAACATGGGGGTGGGGAGGGGGAATGGGGGGAAAAAAAGAGAAAAGAAACATATGGTTAACATTGTGAAGTCCCTAGGCCCTTTCTTCGTTTTGCAATATCTATTTGGCCACTGAATCACTTGTCTTAGGTTCCATGTGACAACTAAATTGTCTTCATAAATAAGATTATCACTTATCTGAAAACAGAATCATGGTATTTTGCATATGTAATACAAAATACAACAATCTTACAAATACTTATGTCTGTACATACAATGTTGTCACAACTTTAGAAAATAATGAAAAATATGAACATCTGCATCAATTTTATCAAACAATGCATAGCATTTTCAATCAATAATAGCAGTGCTTAACTAGTACAACTACAAAGACATTTATCTGGCCTCATAACATAAGCACTGTAGATAAAAGTGAACATCTGGCACGAAATCTCACAGAAGTTAAAAGTTGGCATGGCATTTCATCATATGACAAGTGCATTTAAAGCATTCAGCGGCATTGTTATTACAATAATTACATACATATTTCTTTAACTAGAGTGCACAAGAAGAAAATGGTAAATAGCAACAAGATAGCAACATTTCCCTCGTTCATGTAATCAAGTCAATTTAATATGAATTTTCACGGCATGATGGAATAGAAAGAAACTTCCATCTGCAATAAAAAACAATCAGGATTATGAATCTGAAACAAAAGAACAATATACCAGAATGTTAGTTACTTGAATCTGTCATAGGGTGTAGACAAGCTGAAATAAAAACCCACGGTTAAAAGACAGTAGTCCTTTATTAACATCTAACTACAACAAAACTCTCAAGATATACTTGTTTCTTGCAGAAGGTACTACACAGATTTTTTTCTCCATGGGAACAGATCTTACAGACATTTCTTTACTGTTAGTCAGTGGACTCAGAAAACTATTACCATTAAGCTTAGGTCTTGCTTTTCACAGGGATTACTCATATCCATGCCACTAGTGTTTAAGTCTCCATTTTTCCCTTTGTGTATCCAATGTGTTTCCACAACATATCTGCATCAAGTATGTACAGTTGGGCAAACAACAAAACTGGAATTTCTTTTTGTTTCCAAGTGAAGATTTGCCCAAACTTGCCACTGGAAGAGGGATTTCACTTGAGCTTTGTCCTTCAACCCTTCCAGTAGTACTCAAGGCTTGTGAAAGATACAACTGTTTCCAGCACAAAGAAGATTTAAACTGTAACTGCTATGATAAGCAGGAAGTAAAAATTCAGCCAGGCCTAGAAAGAATCCAATAATATCTAGATCTGTGTAAACAAGATGTGTGTGCCTTTGTTTTCATAAAATGCCTGATGAAGTCTACAGCTGATATTTGACACAGCTCTTGATAAATTCTAAAAACAAATCTTCAAAATCCTGGTACAAGAAGTTCTGTGGTTGTAAAATAGATACAGCAGTAACATCCCACAGCACAACTTACCTGCCTGTTTAATATTTTATCTAAACCTAGTGATGTGAAGAGATGATAGTTCACAACACTCAGCATTAATGCCAACATTATCACAGCAAGCCAGTTTCCTGCTTATACACTGCAACATCAATCTTATAAAATATCTAGTAGCTCTCACAACACTCTTTGAGTTTTGAGTATCCTCATTCTGTAAGAGCCATGCATGCTGACCTTGTCAAAAAAACAACACATCAATTTTGCAAAAGCGCATTTTGGATTGTTGGATGTGTTCATGATTATTTTGCATTCATCGATGTTGTGAAATTAAAATCAGTAGATCTCTGAGTGGCAGACAAAACTGTGTTACCTTCTTTTGGACTACTATTTAGAATTTCCAGTTTTTTCGAAAATCATGCTATGTGGCCCCATGTGTGAGCCTGACAAATCGCATTATAGCCAAATAAAAAAAAGACTGTCAAGAGAAACCTGATAGACAATGTGTCTAATATTATCGACTATCATTCTTGCATTTTTTGAAAGTTCATTACATTCTTGGAAATGAAGTATCAATTTACTGTTAATTTGGTATTCTTATCTGTTTTAGGTTATTTTTCTCAGTTTGACACAATTAGAGTTGTCAGGTCTGGGGCTAAAGAAATACCACCTTGCCCCACAACAATTTCTCATGTCTCCCTACTGCAATACAGGAAACATAACCTCTCCCTTAATCTTTGTTCCATGCATGAGCATTACCTTAGAAAAAGAAGGGAAATAAGCTGGTGACAAAGACAGTGCCTCCCAACCAATCTGCTCCTTTCATCTCATACCAAAATAACCATGCTTCAGATGTTGCAATGGTATCAGAGAAAATGCCTGCAGTTAGTTGACTCTTGGCAATACAAGGATTTAATATCCTCGTTAGAAGGTGCAATTAACACCACTCTTTCACAACTCACAAAACACATCATCTCAAAGGACATTCACACACGACTGACCCCAAGAGAACCAAATTGGTCAACGAAGTAGAAAAGCGTGGGCAATAGGTTATCTCTTGAAATGATCAGCTCATGCCTGAACTTGTATATTTGGTTTTTTTTTCTTTTCTTTAATTTGAATTTGGAGAAACAAAATGCAGACACAAAAACAAACTTTCAGCAAAGTTTTTATGTCCGCATTAACATTACATCAAACCAATGTGACAAAAAATGTGAGGCTCTCAGTCTCATGACAGCACTGATGTGGTTAATCATCTCTGTATTCATAAAAAAAAAATATGCAGCTCTTCCAGGATATTTAAATGAACTGTACTGATTAAAAAAAAAAGTGCTGTTCCATGAAATGGCAAAATTGTCAATCTCCAAAGGCTGAAACCATGACAAAAAACTGTCTCAAACTCCATCCTCTAATACAGGTGTATTGTATTTTTTTTTCCCCTTCCCCTTTCATTCCAATTACTTCTTAACAAATATTACTTTTCATAACACTAACATCTCCAGCATGCAAGTACCTGGTTGCATTAATTAAATGCATCCTGGTAACACCTCACTGATAAAGCTGCCAATCAATCACTTTGATTCCTGGATGATTTTTCACTGTTCACTTCTCTCAGTTGAGCAGGGCAGAATAATCTGCTGCCCATACTGCAACTACAGTTTGTCACAGCTTCCAACTCTAGCAAATCTGTCTTCAGCGCCACAATGATTAATTTATCGGCCCAAACTGACAAACCGCACAGCACTGTGTAGGCTATTTTCTGGACATTTTTATAACTTCAAGCTACCATGAAGTTGAAGCTCACTGATTTAATACCCAGCTAAAGTGAATGATAACAAGCTATGCGAGTCGTGTCATGTTGTACTGAAAGTAAAAAAAATGAATTAAGAGTATATACTGGTCTTCTCCTCATTCATTCACGGTCTTTTCTCCAAGACATCTGTATTGGGAGCGATAAAATGGATTGCGAGATTTATTTGAGAGGGATTATTTAAGATTTCACTTTTTAGTTCTTACGACAAGTTTCACGATAAAAGGGGCGCCAGTCAATCTAGCACAAAAGTGCACGTAATTTTGATATTAATATGTTATATATTAATAAAACAATCAGCAAAATCAAGAAAGTGTGTTTGTGTTGTTTTGATGAGTTTTAGCGTGGATTTAAAGTGGGTCGAACACATCAATGTTGACCGATGACATTTCCCTGTTTTTAGTGATACCACAGTGCCTGACCTTAAGCAGTTAAAACGTATCAGAAATGAACGGCTATCAACATTTTCTATTAGTTAAAATGCTGAATTGTGTAAATATGAACAAGGATCGATTGCAAATTCTCACATGTGGAATCAATCAATCACTGAAAACATGCACCCACAAGAGCTGAGTCAGTCAACAAGCTGCCGCGGTCGATACCTGCCACAAAAGAGGGGATTATATCCAATTTTTAAAGCAAACTCATTTTTGGTTGAAGTCTTGTAAACACTCATTTGGAATCTATGTGCGGTATGTTTCTGTGAAGTAAAGCCGTATAAGGAACTGTATTGTCAAATTTGACGTCGCATCGACAGCGTCCAAGGTGTGTCAGTCAACCACCTGTCACGTTCGATACCAAGACTAGAATCAAACCTGCCACCCTGCAGCTACCAAAACTCAGTATTCTAACGAAAAAATCAGTTTCTGAGGAAAAAAATCAGTATCAACACAACGACGTGAAAAAACTGAAATTTACTCACCTATTTACATTCATATATATATACAGCTATTTACATATTGCTGGCTCTTTGTCTTGGCCTTTGCCAAAAGAGCCTTTTCAAATGCCATTGAATGGCAAACTTGCAGATGTCACAAAAGGCAAAACTATCCCCCATCGAGAAAGGCCTGATGCAAGGCCATGTCTTTCTATAATCTTCCCTGAACTTCTGCTGTACCCTGGGCTTTTTTGATGGTGGTTCCATTTTCAGTTAGATCTAGATCTCACTTTGCTAATGCTTTCCAATCGACCCTCTCAATGTGAATGAAAGAAAGAACCACGCGAAACGGTTCACTCACAATTAGACTAGCCTAGGCCTGGCTTTACAATCAAATAAACTGCGCTGTACTATCATTGGACAAGAACCTCGCGACTGAACAATCGGACAGGCCCATAATATTCACTGCGAAGATTGCTTTTCCGGTTCTGGTAAACACCGCTTCCGGACAAAAAAAAAAAAATTGGAATGGCATAATTCGTATTTAATCGAAGAAAAAAAACTCGGTATACTCATGACGCAAAATCTGAAAATCAGTATTTCATCGATTTTTCGCAAAAAAAAGTATGATTCCGATTATATCGGTATCGGTGGCAGGTCTGTACAATCAGGGATGCCACTCACTTTTCGTAAAATTCTCTGAAACTTTTGCGGCTTCGCGGAAAATCATGTGGACTTGGTGTCTCTAATCTGAAACTTCTACTGTCAAAGAGCCAAATCGTGTTTGATCCCTAAATAAACCTATCTTTGACAATAAAGAAATAAAGCTATCTCTTTAAAAAATGAAGACGCATAAATTTATTACATTATTATACAGTAGAGAAATCAAAAGCAGACTTGCCAACCCCAAATTATCATGGATCATACAGCTTTAAGGCTGTTTGAATAAAACTCATCACATAGTTTGATTCTTCTAATTAGTCATTCAAACATGTTCTTCGTCAGTATCAGAAACTGACTGTAAACACGAAGGCTAAGACAGGCTGCTTCATAATCTTGTTTCTCGAAGTGCTTGGGTTATAACTTGATAAGTGAAAGCTTCATTTGGAAATCCCCTAAATACTACTTGGATGTCCTTAAAAGATTTTGCTGCTTAGCTCTCTTGCTTTTCAATAAATATATTGATTCAGACTATCTCCGCAAATAAAAGTAGATCTAGACTACGTGTTCTGCGAAGTAGACCAGCCTAACCCTCACACCGCCCCAGGAAGACAAGCAAGAGCGACGGGCTATTAGCCAGTTCTAATGCTGCTGAAGCTAGGTCTACAAGACAATTTCCGCAAAAGAAAGCGTGCATTGGAAAGCGTAACGCCGAATTTGTGTGCCTTGTGTGGTTTCCATGCTGCAAACGAGTTATCAAAACCAAAATAACCGCTTCCACAACAGTTTGGAATTTACGAAACGCGTTTACTGAGGCCGGAAATGACCTTTCATTGATTTTAATCTGTCTAGCCATACGTCGGCCGTACTGAAACGCCTATGTCTATTATGAATGCTGATCTATCCGCATGGCGGCCGTACCGAAACCCTTTAAAAATTCGGATCTCGGAAATTTACTTCTTCCGAGAGTCGTCACGGGTTCTCGGAAGGACCTCGGATGGCATTCTCGGAGCCGCCGATATTCTCGGATTTCCGAGAATTCTCGGAAGAGTGGCATCCCTGTTTCTCCTAAACTCTCCCCGAAGAAAATGACTCTCAAGAGAAAATAGGTGAGCGAGTGAGTGAGTGAGTGAGTGAGTGAGNTACGCATTACTCTGTGGTCACGTGACTTATTGGGGTCATGTGTGCTGGGCTTGACGGGACCGGATGCTTCGTTCGAATGAAATTTCCACAGAATGTGTGTGAGAGAGACAGCGTGCCTTTGGTGCTCGTCAGTCAACAGCATTCGATACACTAACAGTCGACACAAAACGCCGCAAGGGGTTTCTCTGGTTTGCAGGTTTTAGGATATGGTCAAGAAAGGGAGTGCTTTGTTATGAATTTTACAAATCAGCTGTCATCGGTTTACATTTTGTAAATGATATGTCGTTATCACAGTATCTGAATAAAATCTTCAGGTTCATCGCCTACGCCGGCAATGCAGCCCGTAGTTGGGTAAAACGTGAACAGAGTTGAAGGATTACAGTTCCACTGTTGGGTCGAACGTTTGAAAAATGCTGTAATTAAAATGGAAGCTTATTTGTGAATTGAAACCAGTTCTTTACAGTAACTGGAATGCCGCTGGATCCTTTAAAACACCTGAAAATGACATGATTGGATTTAGTAAGTAAACAGGATGACTGGATGGCGTAACTGATTTTTCCGTGACCATTCATGGTCATCTCAATTAACAGACACTCTCAACCTTATTATAGCTCTCCTGACTTCCTAAGCATCAAAAATGAATTCCTCACATCCTAACCTTAAATTTATATATAATATGAACCAGTTCTATGCATATGAAAATTCACTTAAAAGTAGAATTTTGGGGAAAAGCCCTGGGCCTCTATTGTGAAAAAATGTCATACTTAGAATTTTTGTCTTTCTTATAATATTGGCAAACGGTTAAAAAAAATCCTAACAGTTCCACTGAAATTATAATAATGGGCAGCCCAGGGGTCAGCACATGTTCAATGCATTTTCGGAGGAAATTTTGAAACTTAAAGAAACAAACCACTCGGGTGGTCTGGAGAAAACACTGCACTCAACTGCTCCTGCCGTTTCACGTAGGCTACTTAACTAGGATGGAAATCTTCATTCATGAAGTTGTGAAAATAATGCCAGTAACTGCTCTTGTGTGATAACATATCAACTTCGGACATCTATATTATCAATAAATTCTTTATTCAGACTTCACAGACTCGATGACTGCACAATCTACTAGACTAGTCTAGTCTTCTAGGCTAGATCTTATAACACAACTTCTGGGACTGTCAACTTCTACACATTATTCAATGCCAATAGTAGTCTAAAGACTAGATTAGACGATCAATTAAATCAATACAATTACAGTGTGATTAATCTGCAGGTGTCCCGTCTGTAGTCTGGACTGGCCTAGTTATGTGCCGACTGTGCCGCCACTTGCAGTTCTCATCACGAGGCCTTCCTTTCACCGTCTTCGGTCTTGGGGCTGAGCAAATTCAGTGTCCTTGAACCTAAACATGAATCAACACACCTTTCCACATAAAATATCATGCAGCTGAAAAAGAACAAAATCTGTGCAACAAATCATGTGGCGTCACTTGAGCTAAGTTACACTGGAAAAGATGTGATAACATGTGAATAACGAGGGAAATGGAGAACAATGACAAAGCGCCGAACATGACGGACAATTTTTCACCACGTGTTCCTACCCGTCGATGCTTATGATCTCGCGTCTACCCTATCACTTATTTTTGCAAAATTGCACATATGGAGTGATGTTATATATGAAGTACTTGCCTGTCTTGCACGAGCTACAGCCGACGCAAAAGCACTTGATCCGTCAAATTGAGCAGAACCGGGGTTATCAGCCATGTTCAGAAAAAAATGGCGTTGTGAAAAGAAGGAAGCTTGACCTGAGAGGGAATCTTGCACGTTTTCTGACCGTCCATTGGCTGACGACATGAATGGCTGACACGGAGCGACACCAAGCGGGGAAAATAGTTCCAAGAGTTATAATCCTGAGGTCTTTAGAAACTGCAATGTGGACAAATTGCACTTATGGCCCTTGTCTACAAATTGGACCCCCGATCCTCCCCCTCTCCCCCTATTCCCCACCTGAAAATGGAAGGGCGGACTAAACTAGGTTTTTCTTAAATATCTCCGCTCCTAATGAACGGATCGTTTTGAAATTGTACATGACTTGCTAAACCAGTTTGTCTTGACAGGGAATATTTTTTTCCCTATCTCCTTGGTTCGTAGTATAAGTTTTCTTAATAATCTTTAGTGAAAAAAAATCGCATCTACGGCTTGGTCAAAATTTAGAAGTTTTACAGTAATGTGACGTAAAAGGCAGACACCAAATCATTGTTTTCTTGTACACTGATTATTTGCACCATCATTCTCAAGTTTAACAAGTTTATTTGTAAATAAGCCCAGACCATTTCAGGTATATAGGCATACAACTGTTTTTAACAAATGACGGGACAGATGACAAACACTTAGTATCCTCATTTATATTTATCTAGTATTTTCTTAGTATATATGGCCAGTGACTTAATACATTGTACTGATTGGTTATTGAAGAGTAATTTAGCTTTGATCATATTATGTCTTGTGATAATTTTTTTGGCAACGTACTTCTTTCTTTCCAGTTAGATTTTGGACATTCGAATATGGCGTGAAATTCATCTCCAACAGCAGTTATTATTACTAAAAGTGCATTTACGTTCGTATATAATTACATTGTTCCATCCTCCTGTCTCTATTGGCATTTTGTGATTAGCTGTTCTAAATCTACAAAGGGAGTGTCTTAAGTGTATAGGTAGGTCATCTAAATAGTTTTCGATTGTTAATTACGACTTGATGCATCTATAAAAGGCAGCTTTCCCCGATTTATCTATGCTGCTGTTCCAAAACGGGAGTGCTTGGTCTTTTAGCCTCCTGTCAAGTAGCTGGGTGATATAATTTATAATTAATGTTGATGTCTGCTGGAGCCAAATTTCTCTGGAGCCAAATTCCTCGGTAGCCAAGGATATTCAGAGTGTTTTCAATTTTTTTTTTTTAACCATGGTATTTGTGAGTTGCTTTTCATATGGTAGCCAAGAAGTACGTTGTACATTTTCTTGGATAATTTAGTAGCTTTCCCACTGATAAGTTTTAACCAGTAGGTCAGCATTTTTTTTATCGATTTCCAGTTGCAGAGGATACCGCCCAGTCTCTCCCAATACCATATAATATGCAGGCGTGGAGTACCTTTTTTCACAAATTCAAGGTGAATATTTTCTAATACTGTTACATCAGTGTGTCCCCATATCCCACATCCATACATTAAAATAGGTTTCACAAGAAGATCAAAATGATGAAGCTGGCAGCTCCCAGACAAATTCAGTGACCTACTTTTTGAAAGAACCCCATACGTTGCTTTTCTTGCTTTATCTCTGTTTATCTTTTTCGCCTTTACAATTTTTTTTATTTTGTGTAAAAGTTAGGCCCAAGTATTTGTATTCCGACATAATTTCTAATTTGACATTATTCATGTAAAATTCAGAGTAGCCTCTTTTTCTTCCAAAAATCACAACTTTAGCTTTAACTGTATTTATCGGTAGCTTCCATCTTTCACAATATGCAGCTTATGCTTATAGTGACTTTTTGTAAGTTTTTGGCATTGTTCGCAATGAATATAGTGTCATCTGCGTATAATAGAACCAGTAAGGATATAACGTCTGTCACATCATCTTGTTTTTCTAATTTGACTCCTTCAACACCTCTGTCTATAAAAAAAGACTCCAAATCATTCAAATAAATACAAAACAAAGACAAGATAAGTTCTCTCCTTGACGATCTCTCCTTGACGAATCCCTATACTGCATGGGAAGACTTCAGAGCATATAGCGCCACCATAAACATCACCTGGAGACTCCAAACCATGCACTTTGATATATATGACATAGTTTGGGCATACATTGAAATACAATTTTAATGAAATTTCCATTTACTCCTGTTTGGAGAAGTTTGCTGAACAGCCCCTCTCTCCACACAGTGTCGTAAGCACGGGCCAGGTCGATGAACGCGCAGTACTGTATATTGTTTTGTTTTTCTGCTTAGCATATTCCAGCAAACCTCCCAAAACAAACATATGATCAACAGTGGAATAACCAGGTCTAAATCCTGCCTGATTCTCCTGAAGTAAACACAATCTTTTATTTAGTAAAGAAGTGAACGTAAAGAAATGGGTCTGTAGTTAGCGGTGTCAGAGGCGGATCCTTTATTTTTTGAAAATGGGGACGATAGCTCCTACAGCCCATGCTGATGGAAAAATTCCGTGCTTCAAAATGACATTGAAAAGTTTAACGCACAATGGTGTTAACAAGCTGCTCGAGGTTTTAATGTATTCATTCTTAATTAGGTCATCTCCTTCGGCCTTGCCGTTGCTAAGATCAGTTATGGCATCCCTTATTTCCTTTTCTGTAATGGCTGAGTTCAAGATAGAATTTTCATTTCCGCCTTCGTTAAAATTTGCTTCTATCGGCGTTGACGTCTCCTCGCCTGAATTCACATGTTGGAAATGAGTGTACAAATTATCAAGGCTAACTTTAATATGCGATTTATTTGTCGTTTCACCTTTTAGCACCCTCCAGTAGTATTTTGGAGCGCTTTTCCTAGTTCTCATAAGTTTTTCTTTTAAGTCTTCTCTATACTTGCTAATTGCCTTATTCATTATTTTCTTATATACTTTACTTTTACGTTGTAATTTGTGTAAATCACCGGGTGTCTTTGTTTTATTATACTTTTTTCTGGCTTTATTATACTCGTTTCTAGCTATACTGCATTCAGTATTAAACCATTCTCTTCTATTGTTATTGTTGCCTCTAGCTTTTGCATGTCTTTGCGGTAGGCCTTTTCCTTTCTCCCATAATGTTTTCATAGCCGCTTCTATTAGAATATTACTTATTTTATTGGTCACATGGTCAATTGCATCTTGTTTAGCAGTTGCTACATTTTGCAACATATTCATCAGTGATACATTCGATATCATTATGTTCAATATTTAAAAGAAAGTCAGCTTCTTTTCCATCCTGCCACCTGCGAGGCTCACTTCTGCTATTTTTTTCTTTATTTACTACTTTCCTGTATTGGCTTTCTTGACATGGTGAGTTACTGTGTTTTGTACCTGGTAGCTCGTGTCGCGGTCGAACGATTTAAGTTCTATGGGGTTGTGGACATCAGATAGCAAGGGAGAAAACTCATGTACTTTTAAGTCAGGCGTCAAGATAAGGAGACTCTCAATGTTAGTAATTACATAATCGACTACACTTGTGTTATTACAGATTATTGCCCCTTTGCCTTTGTCTCTTCCACATCTTCCGTTCAATATAATGTAATCAAGTACTTTGCACAGTTCTAGCAATCGATGCCCATACATATTAGGTCTATTCCTATCTTCGCTACTTCTTACAATTTGGAGCTCTGTATGTTTAATCACATCTTCAGTTGCCCTCGAGATGCATAAAGCTTCTGTGTCTTCATCATCTATAACATCATAGAAAAAAAATCGGATAAATTACTTGTTTTCGCATTAAAATCTCCGATAAGGTACACCCATTCTGAAGATGGAAAATGTTCCTGTATCTCATCTGCAATTTCGTCAACTGCGTCCTCAGATGAAAACTGACTACCGACTGGTGGTATATATACAGTGCCAATAGTGATATCTACATTCTTGTCATTCCACAATTTCTTTACTTTCACCCACATCACATACTCTGATTCACTTTCACAGACGCTCATATATTGCACTAGATTATTTTTTACCGCCATGGCTAAACCGCCTGCCAAACTCTCGTATTTGGCCCTTCTCACTTTGTGAAACAAAATATAACCAGGTATGCAAATTTCTCCTTTCAGGAATTTTGGTTTCACCAAAAGTAAGTAACCATGTCATAGTTGGAAACAAAATCTATAAATTCAGGATACTGTTGCTTTTTCCCCAGACCATTGTGAGCGGGCTAGACCGCTCGTTAAGGATGTAGGTCATTATTACGCACATGGTTACCCCCATCCACCTATCTCGGGAAATACATGAGACCCCAACCCCTAGTAAGGATGGGGTACTAACGAGTTACTTTATATTCAACTCTTTTGAGGAGTTGCTCCCACCCCCCCACCACCCCCCCNCCCCCCCTTTCTCGTCGATATGTTTTCAATGCTTTGTGTTGACCGTTGACGTAACTTGCAAGCTTCGTCACTCGTGCCCAGCCTCGTGGCTCATCGACGTCAGAAAGTCTGGCGTCCTTTCGTTCTGTGGCCATCTGGCGTGGTTGTTGATGTAATAGGGCAAGATGCGCGTTTCCGCGCTGACCTACTGACTGGTCAGTGTATAGCCTAGGGTGCTTCAGACCGCTGCTCGCTGAAACAGAATCAATCTCCCGCCCCTCCCCCCAAAGCGATCTATTTTTAGCCGCGCAGTCCGAACCGGCGGCTGACTGACCTTCATTCATGCGTGAAAGGTCAGATCCGTGCTGCCTTCGATGTTGGTTACTACTGCTTACTATTTTACTGATTAGGCTGCTAGGAGTAACCTGGTACATAGTTTGTTCAACCAACGCCTCGGAACAAGCACTGCGCTTAGAGTACTTGCCACTTACTTACTATTTTACTGATTAGGCTGCTAGGAGTAGGAGTAACCTAGTACATAGTTTGTTCAACCAATGCCTCGGAACAAGCACTGCGCTTAGAGTACTTGCCACTTACTTACTATTTTACTGATTAGGCTGCTATGAGTAACCTAGTACATAGTTTGTTCAACCAATGCCTCGGAACAAGCACTGCGCTTAGACTAGAGTACTTGCCACTTACTTACTATTTTACTGATTAGGCTGCTAGGAGTAACCTAGTACATGTACTGTACATAGTTTGTTCAACCAATGCCTCGGAACAAGCACTGCGCTTAGAGTACTTGCCACTTGAGCATAGGTAATAACATTGTCAAGATCTGGAGAGAGTATTTTTTTCTCCTTTTTCCTAAACTTTAGAAATTTCCGAAATATCACTAATTTAAGACCATGCAGTCAAGAACTTTTTGGTAATGGTGCTACGCAGTCAAGAATTTTTTGGTAATGGTGCTAAAATCAGCAGAAATTTTACAGACTTCCTGCTGACCAAAAAAAAAAAAATCAAGTCTATGATTGATGGTTGCAGCAGCTAGTCTAGTCTAGTAGTTATTCTATGCAACGCAGCGCATTATCAGTGAACGAGCAAATGAGTTGGGGAAAACTTTAATAGTTATGTCGGATGTCCTTGCCTAATCTAGACTGTAGACATTGAGAATTATCAACATACTATATGTATATATTACCACTCAGAAACGCGTACAAATTCATCTATCCACAAATCCACAAACATCTCAGTACACACACACACACAGACACGCACACTAAAATATATACACACACACCTGCAGTCATGCCCATACATATTACAATAAAAGTACATACAAAACATGCCCTTGGTTTACTTATTATTGAGGTATACTTGATATACTTGTTAATACTTGCCTCATTAATGAAATGATAGAATCATAATGAGTCTGTGCACGTGAAATTCATACTTAATACCAAGGTAAGTTACACTTATTAAATGAATCAACGCTTAATGTTAATATCGAGGTTCCTCCACATGTACGTATAAGGAGATAAATCAACCTTTATTTGCTCTCAAGGGAAAATGTTTTACAATGTCTGTTAGTATTACCTATTAATCAGCTGCACGTGGGAGAGAAGGAAGGGGAAGTCAAGATATTAAGTTATTACAGTATATCAATAGGTATACCTCTTTACTAAGTATGAAATCATATGCGCGAATTCTTAAGTCCATGATAAGTATAAAATATACTTTTTTCATGCACCAAGGGGCATTTGATACAAGAACTTTATTAAATGAAATGATAATTAGGTATTTTCAGCTCCATCACGTGACCTAGGAAATCTTGCTCACACGTTGGTTTGTTTACATGCTCTGCTAATGTATGATTACTCGTCATTTATCAAAATAGCCTAGCAATCCCTAGATCACGTGGTGTAACTGACCCGTCTGAAAATACCTCATTACAAAATTTTTAACAACAAGGTAGGTCTGATCATGGGTTCTAGCTTCTAATGCTAAGATTACACATATCTTTCCCTCTTTCCCAAGCGAAGGAGCCGGCATAGTGATATAGATCTATGCATTTCATTGATTTCGTGGGGATACCCTACAGAAAAAGTTTGATGAAGTAGATTTAGGTCATTAAAACAATTTTAGCGCCAGGGATGACATTTTCTCCAAGCTCCACATAGAGCTGATCACTAGCCTCGGCCAACGTTATGCACGACTTGACGCCCCAGCCTCGCCAGGTGACCTCCGACTGATGACGTAGGCGGTTATCGGACTTCGAGCGATCCGAGGTCCACGCGGAAGATCTCTACTGTTGTGCATTGTTTGGGGTAAACAGGGATCTGATTGGCGAGTGTACCATTACAAGTTATGATTGGTTGGTTGGGTGCCTGTCATTGGTCTTCGAGCTTGGCCAGCTTTTGGACTGGAGGGAAGGGAGACACGTGCCAACCCTCACAGATGTAGGATCGTTTAATTGTTTTCCCTAGAATCACCTCGTCAGTCAGAACAGTTTAAAGTCTGCAGACTTTGTTTTCTTGTATTGGATACCAATAATACATGTACCATCAATACCTATCAATGTTCAATAAATCTCGTGATTGTCAATGCAAGAGTTTCATTCCCTTCATCATCATCGTTGTTGTCATCGTAACTCGTCTCCTTAAGGATCTACCCTCACGCTTACCCACGTGGCCAATAATGTCATCGCCCATTAAGACAACCACCAGGGCCCTGAGACAAAATTTGGTGTCAGAGAGTATGGGTTCTTGTCGGGCCCTGGGGATCTATCACCTGTGTTGGAACGTATGGAAAGTTATCCTTAGCCACTCATGGCTCACATTTATATAACAGATTTTCAAGCTCGCATCCTCGTTGTTACTTTCATGTAATAACTTTTTGGGCTTTCTCTAACAACAGCACCGATTTAGTCGAAATATCGATATAGTCCATGACCTGTCTACGACTAAATGAACTGTATCATTATCGTTGCGGTGCTGTCCTTCGACATAGCCACTTTTTGCTTTTGTATTTGCTTCTGCTCTCAGTTTCTCCACAAACCGTAGATGAGCTGTGAAGACTCTCTTCAGCATCTTCCTTGCTGTCAGTTATATTTAATTTGCTATCATAATACAATGCTCTCTTTATTCTTTTACACGTATTCTTATAGTCATATAATTCATCCACTTGAATGTAATGAGCACAGATTGTATCATTTTCATTTAGTAAGTTATTTTCATCACTGCCATAAGTATTATCATGACATTTACACGTGCACAATGAACGAAAACAAAGTTCACAGTCACAACAAGGGACATAATAGCAGCAGGTGGTTAAGTCTCTCCATCTCTGCCTGTCCTAGCGATTGTCCATAGTGCACGCCAATCCTGGGCTGCCTGCGTCATCGCTTGATCTCTCCAAAGGCGTCGACTTCAGGGTTTGACCTTGTGAATATTTCGCAAGTGGTCGCTAGACAAACGTGTTGTCTAGTCTGATGTTTCCAGTACGGTCTACGAAGTACCTCTGCTGGTCGACGATGAGCGTGTCCCTATTCAGCACGACTCTTTTATTCTGCGCCCTTGCCCTTTTCATCATTGGTAAGAGGATCCGGCGTTTTTCGTTCCTTTCCCTCGGAAATAGTTCATTTATGCCGAACTGGGTCCCCTTCAGCTTCGGACCGTTGAGCCGAAACCTTTCTCTCTCTGTGCGGCTTGATGGGTCGGTTCTTAGCAGGACGTTTTCTGCCCAGTCTGTGCATAACGTCGAACTCAGGCATACTGTCTCCTTCTCCTATTTTCTCCTTCAAGAACTTTTTCAAAACTTCCTCCGTGTCTTCGTCATTACTTTCCTCTATTCCTGTGAAAATCAGATTGTCTCTCATACTCCTGTATTCCAGGTCTGCCATTCTGTCCGCATAAGACTTAATAAGACTCTGAGCTGTTACGTAGATACTCGACTTCCTCGCCAATCCCCTTTAAGTCATTGTACTGTGTTCTGAACTCCAGTCTGCACTGTTCGAAACCCGATTTCAGAAAGGCAACACTTTCCTCTAGCTTTCCAACTGTCTGGGCTATCGCTTTTATCCCTCTCACTTCCTTTTCGAGAGACTTCATCTTCTGGTCAATATCCTCCATTTTCGTGCCAAGGACGTCAAGCTGTGTCATTTTCAGTAAATGTAAAAACAAGCAACACAGGAGAAAATTTAATAACCTATGGTCTATAGAAACTCAAAGAATTTACCTAGGCCTACTATATACTTATACGAGCATGAACGATTCTTACTCAAGATATTTTTGCTTACTCAACCTTTCACCAACTAGAATAAAAAGACTGCACCCTTGCTAAAGACATTGCTAATGTAAAAAAAAAAAAACCCTGCAAAATCAAAGTTTTCTTCCACTGCCTTCGTTGTCCGAAGGAAAGAAGAATGTTGGAATCGGAAGGTTTTAGTGAACTTGTTAATGATGGCTACTATAATTATGCCTTTGCCTCTTTCTTTAGTACACATTACCACCATTGATTTTTTGCCACATCCTCCTCCGACACAAGGCCATTGATTAAAAAAGGTGCACTAACAAATTCTAAACGTTTAGATGGCTGCCACCATTTTGCTCAGTTTTCGCATCTGGTCTTCGCAACAGACGTCACATTTCTAGCTGCAAATGTCTAGTAGGTGCGCACACTTCCGCACCGTGACATGAGCACAGCAACCAAAACCGCACCCCTTCTGCTGTTTATGTACAATTAGATACTATACGTTCATTTTGTGCAGCCGTGTTCTTTCCAGTGACAATGCGTCACACCGTCGATGCTATTGAATACACTTTTTATAAGCCCCTACATTCGGATGACAAAATAGTTTCGACTTCCGCACTACTTCTAGACTAGATAAGTTTTTCAATTTTAACTCTATTTTTGTTCTGCTCGTTACTTTGCAATCCTTTGTTGCCTTTTAGTGAATACTTCAAAAGCGGTTCTTGAAAAATTATCTTAGTGATCATTGCGTTTAAGCAGTTTCCATTTGTACGTTTTCTTAAATGTTTACATTTTCAAGTTTCAAACTGTAAAGCTATGCATGTTAAAGAAACTTACCTATTATTGTATATTTCCTAATGTTTAAGAAGAAACTTTTACCACAGATACAAAGACAATGAGAAACAATTTTGTTAAGACAAATTGGTTTAGATGCCTATGCAAAATTTGGAAACAATCCATTCAGTAGGAAAAAAAAGATAGTTTGAAAAATCTTCGTTCATTTTTTTGTGAACGCACTATAGTCCATTCATCAACTTGGACTAACGTGCTCAAAAATATATAAATTGGAGACATTAGGAAAAGCGATGTCACATCATAATAACATTTTTATAACACCCCTTTTCTACAGGACCTCAATTAAATGCTCCTCCAATGAATCTTGTACATAATAGGTAAATGTATGACAGTAGAAAGAAATTAATTCACACTAAACTAAATAGAACAAGGGAAATTTCTGGTACGTTCGTACTGTAAGGCCGCTTTTCGCTGAGCTCATATTATTCTTTACATGTGTGATAACAGTTAAATAACTGCCCTGCAAAATGTAAGCGCACGAACATTTTTTTTGTGACTTTTTTTTTTTGCTCCACAAAAAGCATGTAACAAGTCAGTTTGTAACTGACTCAAATACACCCATGAAATAAGTTAAAATTATCCCTTCAGCTCCTACAATCTTTCCTTCCCCGTCGCGGTCTCTGTTGGCTAATATTTATCGTTACTTTGTGTTTCGGCAAAAATTTCTACCGTTTATTCGTAGGCCACCCACAGATTATCCCAATACCCAAATATCTCGGTGGTGGACGCACTGTTCGCCCAAGTGCAGTATGACTTAGCACGCTGGAGGTAATATGCGGGAAAGTTAGCATTGTGCACAATGCCCGAAATTATTGTAAGGAAGGGAAATAAAAATTGAACTGTTCTTTGAAGATAATTTTCACGATTGTGTCCCCTGCGCTATACTTGTTCTTGGGTTGCTGGCATTATCATTCTGTGTTTTCTTCTTTCGGCCCTGTAAACAAAATGTTATTCTACCAATTCTATTGCGATTTGGGAATATTTTTCTTATGGTTGTTAAAGTACTTCTTTTGCACGATCTTTTAAGGGGGAAAGAAAGGGGTCAACGCCCAAAAATTTGTTCACAAATCTCTTTCAAAAATAGTCACCTTTCCTTTTTGTCTTGGTCCCCAATTTTTCACTCGGCTGGTTTTGATCGCGTGCTACTACATAGGCCTAACACTCTTTAAATTGTAGCTGAAACTTTAAAATTGAATGCTTTATTTAGATCACAGATCTTTTTACATATTTCTACACCCTGATATT
>JAWQUT010000033.1:2323773-2371176 GCA_033807755.1 Ellobium chinense
GTGGGTTTGTTGGCTGTCTGGCTGGCTGGCTAATTCAGTAATTGGTTGGTGGGTGCGTTGGCTGGCTGGCTGGCTGGCTAGCTAACTGGTTGGTTGGTTGCTTGCTTGCTTGCTTGATTGCTTGGTTGGTTCGTAAAATAACGACGTGGTAATTGTTAAAACTCTTACTGTTGTCAACTCACTGTTCAAGGCTAAGCCAGTCACCGAACTAAATTCAAACACGTTGATCTTCCCGATAACAGCTGTTTGTGCAGATAGCAACATTAGTTCGTTGTCTCCTGTTGCGTGCTTAATATGTACATATTAATCATATATATGTAGTAACATGCATCTAAAGTCGCCATAACGGAATAAAACCCAACATTTCGATGATGCCAAGGCAATAAATTTCGCTCCGCACCACTAAAACCTTTCTGTCTGTATCAGATCTTCGATTTTTGTGAGGTGAAAACTAGATTAACTCCAGTTGCTGTTTCATTCATCAGTGCACACAAGTTTCATTTTTGACATAATATAAAACTCTGCTCACCAGTGAGTAATAACTTAGATATGGGGGTGAATTTCATGTGAGGTTACGTTTCATGATCGAATTTTCACGGAGCTTTCGCCCTTATATTCTGTTTTGCAACCGAAGGAGTGATCTCATCTTGCCTAAAGTTTAACCAATGCACAGACTGAAAACATCAGTGACAATAACAATAATACTAACAATAACAATAACAATGATAATAATTTTATTAAGCTCAAATACCGTCTGCTGTATATGAGCAAACAGAACAGTAACAGTTGTAAACAATATGTTCACTCTCTCACCCATACCTAGTTATCGACATCCACTAGTGCATAATTCAATAATAATTCTCACTCAACCCTGCAGTCGCGCTCCCGCGCGCGCGCGCGCGCACACACACACACACACACACACACACACACACACACACACACGCACATACACACACTAACAGACACACTCACCCATACAGTTAATGAAATTATATACATATTGAGTAGCACGCTGGTGGCCATAGGCAAAATCCTTACGCACTACGGTAACCACGGGAAACTCCCAAAACAGTAGTAGTATTCACTGTGATTTACGCATTACATTAACAAACGTATGGATTATGCATCAAGCCACAAGTATGGAAAAGGACAAAGAATATCATAGAGATAAGCTATTATGTACAGTAGTAAGTTCAAAGCTCAGGATCAAAGCTTTTATCAGTGCATAGGCCAACACACATCGTTTCACAATACAATACAATATAATATACAGTGGAATCCGGATATTGCATACCTTTTGTGACCGACCAGACGTGTTAATAGAAATACCGTGACGCATCCTTAAAGAAGAAAAATCGGAACCAGATATACAGTTCTCAGTATCCGTGTTTAGGCCTACATACTACGCGTGTCCGTATTAAGTGTGCTCCATCGTATACACTAAAACCAAAAAGTGTGAGCTCTCCTATGGATGAATAGTGCAGTGGTTTAACTGAACATGCCTCAGGACTAGAGAATATTTGCATTTAAATGGTCAGAATGCCGGTTTTAAATTTAAAAGAAAAAGACTTGGCGCATTTTATTTTGGGTGCCGCTAGATGGCTTCCATCTTGTCCCAACATTTAACTAGTGAAGCTGATCTATGACTTATTGTTTACTTCTTTATGGTCAGTAATGCATTGGTTTCATGTGTTGTTGTTGTTGTTGTTGTTGTTATTTTTTTAATTTATGATTATGCATCTTCTTCCCTAGCAGTGATATTATGATGTAATTATTATCCTTTTTACTGTTTGAGAGATTGCGCATTAACAATAGGATCTCTTACGAACGTAAAAATAACATTAGTGCATTAGCGCTGAATGCATCTTTAGTAACGTCTTCGCGTACGTTCTATCTAACCCATGTCCGGTGCCTTTGCGAGCCTAAGGGGATAGTCATATCTCTTTATAAAGAGAACTCTCCCCCTTTCACTCATTCGTATTCACACAAATTTCCAAATCTAGGGCGTACTGGTCTGTGGATATTTTCGGTACCGTTTGAGATTGAGGGCATCTTAGGATTTTTGTACATGTTTAAGGATTTCAAGGTGTTCAAGATTTAAATTGCTATGACGTTAACATCTCAGTGGTTAATGGTAACACATTCAACTTGCAAGCTGAGAGAGACTGGGACCAATCCTCGGTAAGGGCAGAAAATTTCCTAGTAGGAAAATTTTCGACCGTTCTTCACAAAATTAATCTTTCACAGCAATTCTGGAGAATCCTTGGTGTCACATTTTCAAAAATGAAAAAAAAACAACAACAACAAAACAACAAAACCCTTCCGATTCACATTCCTCTCTCTCTCAAAGTGGTAATGGAGAGAATATAATCCTGCACCTCGTCACATCTTGAAGGCCAAGCCGAGCCCTCCGGCTGCATCGCACCAAAGCGACTCTCGCATCTCGCGTTTTCTTTGTTTCAAATCATCACACACTTTTCTAGCTCGTCACGCCTCAGTGAACTTGCCTTTCTTTCTTTCTTTCTTTCTTTCTTTCTTTCTTTCTTTCTTTCTTTCTTTCTTTTTTCTTTCTTTCTTTCTTTCTTTCTTTCTTTTCGTTCCATTACTTTTAATCATTCAGCTACGTTTTCCTATAATTACAGAGCTCCTTCGCCCCTTCTCTCTCTCTCCCCACCTCCTTTCCCTTTCTCTCTGGTAGTGCCTAGTCCTTAGTTAAGACCGCTGATTCACCCAAGTAAAACCAGCCTAAAAGACGTTTTTTTACCTACATCATTTTTTAAAATAAACTAGTACAAATATAGGCCCTTACCAGTTAAGCTGTGAAACCGTGACGTTTTTGAATGGCTGTAATGTATCGCTCGGCATAGTTCAGTGAATGCCCACTAAACGGTAGACGTAGACTAGACTATAATTTAAAATTCTCATTGACAAATTTTAGCCTAGTGTGTTTATCCCGTGTCGGATTACTAAAAATCCCTCACACAAAGAGAAACCATTTCATATCATCTCAAATGAACGACAAGAACAGAAACGAAACGAAACTTTATAATATAGCAAAAGAGCAAACGAAACCAGTATGTTCTGGAGGTGCAACAGAAACTGTAGATGTCGGAGAGTAAACCACAACCTATATAAGGCATAACAACTACTTACAAACTGTAATTACAACAAAATGTGAGAGCCTTCGCAGATAAGTAGGCGTAAATAAACTACAGCATGGCTTAGTACGAACCCACGATGTCCTGAATGGAGGTGGTTAAGAAATTGGAAGTGTTGGAAAGTTATCTACAACCTACAGTGTAACAACTACATAACAAACTATAACTACAACAAAATGTTAGAGTAAGAGACATGGCAGGTAAGTAGGTCTAATAATAGGCCTATTAAGCTACAACATAGCCTAGAAATGGAAACCGAAAGTGGTCTGTCTTCAATTCTTACAACTGCACTCTCACCTCTGATGGATCACGTATTCACTATTCACCACCTAATACCTGTAGAATCAGTGTTGCTCTTCAGCTACGATTTTCACCACTACCACCATCAGCACCTTTGCCGCCACCACTACCACCACTGAGACCATCACCACAGTCACTATAAGCCAAGCACATTTCGGTCTTCATAATTCACCACACAAAACTAATGCAAATGTTCTCTGCTATCTCTATTATCACTGCATGTTTTAGAATTGTTGAGTGAATAGGTCTTTGAAATATTGTGGAACTCGGTAATAACGGGGTGGTCGGGACCTCCAACACTGTTATTACCGTGGCCCTTCTTTCCTATATGGGGAATAGAGACTATAGAAGTAGACTAAATTAACGTCTCATGTTCATGCACTTCTGTCTCTGTATACTCGGCGTTGGTGATGCTGGATACAGCGTGACTTCAAGTATCGCAACATCTCACGTTTCCCCAGAGAGACTAAACTAAGCATCTCAAACNGTGACAGAATCGCAATCACCCTGTCCCTAAAATAACATTAATTCACGATTAGTTTTAAATAAACTAGTACAAATATAGGCCCTTACCAGTTAAATCGTTAAACCGTGACGTTTTTGAATGGCTGTAATTTATCGCTCGGCATAATTCAGTGAATGCCCACTAAACGGTAGATGTAGACTAGACTATAATTTAAAATTCTCATTGACAAATTTTAGCCTAGTGTGCTTATCCCGTGTCGGATTACTAAAAATCCCTCACACAAAGAGAAACCATTTCATATCATCTCAAATGAACGACAAGAATAGAAACGAAACGAAACTTTATAATATAGCAAAAGAGCAAACGAAACCAGTATGTTCTGGAGGTGCACCAGAAACTGTAGATGTCGGAGAGCAATCTACAACCTATATAAGGCATAACAACTATGTAAGAGCCTTTGGAGGTAAGAAGGCGTAAATAAACTACAACATGGCTTAGTACGAAACCACGATGTCCTGAATGGAGGTGGTTAAGAAATTGGAAGTGTTGGAAAGTTATCTACAACCTACAGTGTAACAACTACATATATGTAACCGGGTGGAAAGGCAAATACAGTATAGTATTCTCTCTCTAGCATAAGGGGGAGGAAGGTGAGCTTAGTCTGATAATTTTTCAGATGTTACATATTATTTTAAGGAAGTGTGTCACCAGGGATTTTACCAGATTACTGTGAATGATCAATTTTGAGAAGAAGGGCCGAAAAAACCTACTCTAGAAAATTTCTGTCCCTGCCGGGGATCGAACCAGGGTCTCTCGGCTTGCAAGTCTGAACGTGTTACCACTACACCACAGGGACGCTAACTTCACAGCAATTTAATTCTTAAATACCTACTGCCTGAATCGGTCCCTAACTTCCACGTGCGAACCTAGTGTTCACCCGTGGCCCTAACACACTTCCCGACTGCTCAAATACAAACTATAATTACAACAAAATGTTAGAGTAAGAGACATGGCAGGTAAGTAGGTCTAATAATAGGCCTATTAAGCTACAACATAGCCTAGAAATGGAAACCGAAAGTGGTCTGTCTTCAATTCTTACAACTGCACTCTCATCTCTGATGGATCACGTATTCACTATTCACCACCTAATACCTGTAGAATCAGTGTTGCTCTTCAGCTACGATTTTCACCACTACCACCATCAGCACCTTTGCCGCCACCACTACCACCACTGAGACCATCACCACAGTCACTATAAGCCAAGCACATTTCGGTCTTCATAATTCACCACACAAAACTAATGCAAATGTTCTCTGCTATCTCTATTATCACTGCATGTTTTAGAATTGTTGAGTGAATAGGTCTTTGAAATATTGTGGAACTCGGTAATAACGGGGTGGTCGGGACCTCCAACACTGTTATTACCGTGGCCCTTCTTTCCTATATGGGGAATAGAGACTATAGAAGTAGACTAAATTAACGTCTCATGTTCATGCACTTCTGTCTCTGTATACTCGGCGTTGGTGATGCTGGATACAGCGTGACTTCAAGTATCGCAACATCTCACGTTTCCCCAGAGAGACTAAACTTTAAGCATCTCAAACATAAAGGTTCTTAGACATTTGTTATAATAAGGTTTATTATGACGTCATATTTACGTTGTGATGATATTGCTTGAAAAAAAAAATCACTCGCTGTTTTAGCTACATGCTGTTTGTGTGCTATAGACGCATTCGTTTACCTTTGCAAATTGCATTTAACTATTGCTCTTTCCCCATATCACTGTCACATATTAATTACACGCAATTACAGTATATGAGCAGGGAAGAAGCAATGCTACAGTTTACAACAAGGAGGCAGCAGTGTGTGTCTGGCCGCCACAGCACAGCATTGCGCTGACGAGATCTTCAGCACCTGATCCCTAAAGACGCTTGGAAGGCCACAATGTATTTCTCAGTTTTCAGGATCACAGTCTTCGACAGTTATGCTAGAGAAAAAGATAATGAGCTTTGAGTGATCTGACCAGTTGATTGCAGCAACACTATCACATTAAGATATCAGCCACTAACATTAGAAGGTGGCTGTATAGTATTGGGATTAAGACCAAGTCAAGATGGAAAATGCCACTGCTACTAGCTGTTGCCATGGGAGAACCCCATTTTCTGCGAGCCAGTACAGTATTATAAAGATTTACAAACGATCAAAGAAAACTGCAAGAGATGGTGTGCGTTAACTGTATTGAACAATCAACTGGAGCAACACTATCACATTAAGATGTATTAGTATTAAGACCAAGCCAACATGGAAGATGCCACTGCTGACTATTGCCATGGGATAACGCCATTATTTGTGGGCCAACACTATAAACTTGGTTTATAAACGACTCAAAGAAAATTCAAAAACTCTCTCTGACAAATTCCACACTCAAGTCTATCGGTCCGATGGTCGGAGATATTCAACAGGCGCAGGGTCCTAAGTGCCCATGGTTTGCATGTCTCAATCCGCCTTTGCTCGTTAGGCTTTAACTGTCATGATGATATTTTCCAAGAAATAAATCACGTCTTCTCGATAAAAGAATCACGTGTCTCCTCGACCAAAAAAAAAAAAAGAATCGTGTGTGTTGTCCTCGATATGTGAAAGGTGCTTTTAAGCAGCCTCTGAATACAAGTCTATATTGTAGAGATGCACCACAAAGAGTGGTCTCGGGACAGATATTGGGAAAACGGCTTCTTCCCACTCATAACGAGGACCATATGCTGGAGTTTTGTTTTAAAAGACGGCATATCCCATTAAAATAATATGACGCTAATGATGATGATGATGATGATGATGATGACAAAAGTGTCTAATCACGAAACGTTGACTATTTTTTTGAATTTAATCCATTATACATTTTGCAAAAAGTTTTGTGTCGTATTTGGGCAGTTTCATATTTAGTTTCATTGATGATGATGATGTTGATGATGATAATAATAATAATGATTATTTAATAGTTATAAAAATCCTATTATTAATGATGTGGATATCCGGTATTTTTCCATTTAAAATAAAACAACTCCAAACTGTAGCATAATAATTTTACAAAACATGTTAACAAGGGCGGATTGAAAGTTCGTGGGACATATGGGCACAAGTAAGCGCGGGAGCCCCCTAAGAATTTGAAATTTTGAATCTCTGTCATAGCAATAATTTAAAAGTAGGCCTACTGTAAAAACCTTCGTCCTATTCCTTACTACCCCCCCCCCCCCCNCCCCTTCTCCCTTCGTTCTCCCCTCTTGTATAATTTTCCCTCTTTTCCTCTCTCCATAAAATTAATTTGTGCTCGTCTTCCTACTGGCGCGGGGTATTAGGTGTCCTTCGTGCCCAAGCCTAAATCCGCCTCTGCTCGTTAGGCTGTAACTTTCATTACGACATTTTCCAAGAAGTCAAAATCTAGATACCCACTATCCGCATACCATAGCCGTACGCTTGAACCACAACAACTAGGTCTATGACGGGAAAAAATCTAGAGGAGGGGCCAAATCCGGGAGTGGCGTGAATTAATGTTATTTTAGGGACAGGGTGATTGCGATTCTGTCACAGTATTCCATTAACGATTCTGGCCGAGATGGTTGGGAATGTTGTGTATCTAAATCCAATCACGAAATCAGAGATCGAAACAAACAAATGCAAGGGATTTTTTATGACATATTCATTAATATTCAGATCTAATGACGAAGGTGTGTTTGATGAAAATAAATCTGAGTGGCGGGAGCGCGTACGATTTATAGAGTATAACCAAAAGAGATGTTCTATTTTTATAATATAATGATTAGATTTGTTGATAATTTTGTAGGCCTAGGCCTGGTTTATATTCTCCGTCCATGTGCATTTATTAAGGAGTAAAAAAATAAGCTGATCTGTATTCGTCGTCCTATTCGTCGTCAAAAATGCACTCACACGCCCGTACACACGCACAAACGCGCAGGCGCGAGCGCGAGCACACACACACACACACACACACACACACACACACACACACACACACACACATACATATATATAATTATATAATATATCTATTTATTTATACATATATACCTACTTATCCACCCCGCTACAATTCACACCCACTTAGATATTGTTTGATCTCTATTTGATTGTGCAGCATCAAAAGATGTACCGCGTCACACTGAAGAGTCCGCTAGAAAGAAATAATTATTATTCTCAGTTGGATTCTGTGCTCTAATAAGAAATCGATTATGTTTTTTTTTTTACCAGGAATCGCCCATCCAAGAGACCTTCGCGATCTCCCGCCACTCTGCTGCGCAACCCTCCCTCGTCTGCCGGGCCTTTCCGCCCTCTTGTTTTGAACCACATCGGTCAAGTTGTCCCCGCGTCTCCTCCCTTCCTTCACGACACGAGGTGACTGGCGAGCAGCCGAGCAGAATTCAACGCGAGTTTCAAACCTATGTTGTTGTTTGCACATATCCGTGTTTGGACGTACAAAACATATAAATTCTTTTTGTGTAAGCGGAATTTCGGGACAATGCGCAAATAAACTTTGCTTGTAGGATCTAGTCAGATCTCTCAGTATCCATCACGTGTAAGTACAAGTAGATCTAGTAGCAGACGTTATTTGATTAGTATTGCGGGCATCCGGCATGTGTTGTAGAAACGCATACTGTGGTCTAGTTTTGTGCGACGACCTTGCGATGTGAAGAAGTTAAGCCTTAGTGATATTTCTTTGTAAACGACATTCTAGCAATTTCCTGTGTGGAGTGAAAAATAGTTGACAACAGACAGCGTTGTTCTTGCAAAAATACAGGTAGGAATATGAAATGGTATCAATAGTTTTTTTAATCGTTGAAGTTGCTAGTCTAGTTTTTTGTTTTTTTTTAAAATGTTATTTTACTAGTCTAGATGTACACCATTATTATTATTATTATTGTACCTCGCGTCTCCAACCTTGCCATCTCCATCTCAGATGTATCCAATACCTAGACTAGTCTATCTTCTATATGACAATTCACAAGTCAACTGCTGATTCGGCTGTCATCAGGAACAGGACCGCTCTTTCATCAGTTAGATTTAGCCAGTCATAAAATCTGTCGCATTCCTTGCTGTTGACACTGCTATTGTTACTACATATCTGTAGCCCAGTCAATGTATCGAAAAGGAGGCGGAACTACACTTCCACACTAGACTGGTGCCGATAGTTATTTCAAAATCTATTTGTGAGCAGCCGGGAAGTGTGTTAGGGTCACGATTGAACACTGGGCTCGCACGTGGAAGTCAGGGAACATATTTATTCAGGCAGTAGATATCTAAGATCTAAATTGCTGTGAAGTTAGCGTCCCAGTAGTGTAGTGGTAACACGTTCAGACTTCCAAGCTGAGAGAACCTGGTTCGATTCCCGACAGGGACATGATATCTTCTCAAAATTGAACATTCACAGTAATTTGGTAAAATCCCTGGTAACACACTTCCCTAAAACAAAATGTAACATTTGAAAAATTATCAGACTGAGCTCACATTCCCTTAATAATCAAGAAAGAATACTAAACACTTTGCCACGAGGTTAATTATTATTGTAGACGGATAGGAAGGGAGAAGATGAGAAAGGACACACCCCGTGTGAACGTTGATTGACTTGCCCTTGTGGGGGCGATTCCGCTTAACCGCAACAGTATTTAGATAACAAAATGTGACCTTATTGTCTAAGCTGTTTTAGACTAGAGGTTAGATTGCAATGAAGCGGGATGGAATATTTGGAAAGATTTTCGTGTGACATACCCCGAACGAAGAACAATACTTAAGAAGGGGAGAGAGAGAGAATGCCTGTTACACATAATTACCGATACTCCTGTTTTTTTTTAGGGTCGAACAGACGAAATGATCCCTAGAGCAGTCAGTTTGCGGCAGTTTGAAAAACAAAATCCATTTGCGGAACTTCCATTTGCGGAACTTCCATTTGCGGCACTAATTTCAAGTTTATAAATCAATATTGTCGTCGATTGCTGATACTTTTCCTTCTTTGTTTCCACATCGCGGAAGGAATTTTGAATGAGACGTACACCCCTAACAGTAACTCATGCCTCCAAGTACATCTCTAACCCTACTGATAACTGCACGCCAACCCTAACCCTATCCCTTTCCTTAATCCTAATGCTCACCGAGACAGGAGCGTCATTCGAGGCCTGTCCCTTACCCTTTTAATGTCTTGGAGACAGGGACATCAGGTGCAAGTCTTAAATGGAAATCCTCCCAACGTCGAGTTTCTTACACCACTCATTCCTGTAAATGTTAACTATGTAGCACCCACTAAAATTTGTTCTAGTTCCAGTTATTTAATCTTCCGTAGCCCTTCAGTCTGTGAGGGAGCGGACTGTTTTGTAGTACTTTCAAGAACAGTGGGCAAGTTTTCTAGTGAAGTTTTGTAGACAGTGGCAATTTTAGCTCGCTTCGCAAGACCAAGTATCATAATAGTGAGCGAAATGCATGTGGACTACGTATTTTATTGCGTACTTAGCTTGCGTCATCGAGACAGGAGCATCAGTCGAAACGAGCATAACTCCTTGTCTCCAGTTACCACACATGGAAATCCTCCCTCGATGTGCTTTCCCCACTTACCAACGAGGAAGTTGAAGAATTTCGAGTAGAATTTCGTATCTGATTTTTATTTTGAGTTTTAAAACCAGTCATTTAAAATAGTTTGAAGAATATTTACTAAGAATTTGAAACTCTTTGCTGGAAGATCTTGAAAATAATTTTCCTCACGAACTACTTTTTGTCGATGGTTTTGTTTTGATTTGATATAGTTTCACAGGTTTCATCATTTGGTAACGTCGCTATCTGATATGTTTTAGAACTATAGCCCCTGTTTTGGCGAAAACATAGTACTGTATTGAAATTAATATCCGGGGGCGATACCTGTTAACGATTCCAAAACATGTATGTTACGGGTATCGAATCCTTACGCCACGGAATGAGGTACACACACACACACTAGGAAACGTGGTGCGTTAATCCTCAGTCACCATGTAACGTAAATTTACTCTGCAAGTTCCCCATGTGCCTCTCTGATACGTGTCTGACGTAACATCTTTAGTGTCTTGCCCTGTCAATGTCAGGTTGATGATAGTAATTGAAATCAGTCTACTTGATATCATCGTTTTCTCAATAACTATGTGCTAGGCTGGTAGTTTTTCCTCCTTGTTATGTTTTCATACACTAGCAGTTCCGTGTCCGTGTTTTATGATTTTCTTTCTTAAATCTAGATATATACATGAAACTGTCCAGAAATATTACAGGCAATCCTGACTTGTCTGCACATTTTTGAATGCCATACTTGCAGTTGTGATGAATAAGAGCAGCTGAAAATTTACATCGACTGCTATGTCAGTACTGAATGTGGAGTTAATGTAAAAAACAAAAAAGATTCTATATCTACATAATTTTAGTGAACTCATTACAACAATTTCTTTGTGAACAAAACAATAGCAGAGTTTTGCTATTGTTGATGTTGATGTTGTTGCTGCTGCTGCTGTTCCCATGCCCTACTTCAAAACAGAACATCGTTATGATTTCATCAGCCTGCTTAGAAAATAATCCATACGCGTTAACTGGTGTCTTAAAAAGTCTGTTGCTCACGATCCCATAGAAATGTAAGTAAAACAGTATTATTTCACATACATTATGTACAATATTGGTACACGATTGACCTTTCTCGTGGTGGAGTGCTGCAAGGCCGACGCATCTACCATCTTGATAGACATAAAGGTTAAAGACCTCGTCCGCCATCTTGATGAGAAGAGGGGATATTTTCATGGGACTGATAAACAAAAACTAGTCTGATTTGTGTGTGTGTGTGTGTGCGCGCACGCGCGCGCACAATCGCGCGTGCCGGGAGTTGGGNGGGGGGGGGGGGGGGGGGAGATTTGTACCAAACGAAAGAAAGAAAAGAAAGAAAGATAGATTAAAAGAAGATTATCGAGTCCTTTCCATAATACTGTACTATTCGTACTAGCACTATTGTTAGGATCATCGCAATGACACTTCTAAATTCAGTTTTTCAGACATTCAAACATTCAAAACACACATTTAAACATCAAACCAGGACTGTATGTCATTATCAAAGCATTTGAAAGAGAAAGGTCTTCAGGGTTCACATGACGCACGATGGCCGACATCATTATATGAAAAGCCGATGCTGGGGGCAAATTTTATTAGTTTAGCTATGACATGAAAACCCAGACATTCATGATGAGGCTTGTTTCAGATTATAGATGTCTATAATTCTGCCCAAGCCATAATCTGGTTTTGTAATCGTAACCAAGGGCAAAGCTGATTTGTAAGAAGATATGGATTTCTCATCATGACGTGGCACAGACAAATCTACAGTCTAGACTTTCTAGACAAATAGTATTTTAGAGGAGGCCCTTCCATACCTATATTTATGTCCACGGCCGGATTTAACTCTGCACCATTTAGACTTGCAGTATTTTTTTGAAGGGGGGGTGCTCTCATTCAAAATTATATCTACGGCCTGATGTACAGATTACATACCGCTGAACCGATGATGAGCTCACCCATTAATAGACACAAATCCTGTTAAAACAAGTCAGCCGACTTTTGCAACTCCGCAGACACAAGCTACATAGCGGAATCCACAGTTCCAGAATGTCTAAATTTGGCGAGGATCATTCAGTTGGGGTGCCCGTCAATTGGCCCAAGGACAAAAAAAATATGGTCCACTGTGGGTGGAAAGCATAGCCCGCGAAGTTATTATAGAAGATTACCATACCATACCGTACCGTACCGTACCGTGCCGTGCCGTGCCGTGCCGTACCGTGCCGTACCCTGTTTGTAAATTATTTCATGTATTTTAGGCATTTTCCAAATACAGCACACATCAAAATTACCATAGCAATATAATTTAAATGGAAAAACGACTAAACATGTCTGATACTCATTTTGATTCAAGGACGAACCTAATGAAATTTTGAAATCAGGAAGTACTTGAGGCTAATTGTCATCACATTTATTACCTTCTCATTTATTACCCCCTTGCCCCAACAAGTTATATCGGTCGTCCGTTTTACACTGTTCACAATAAAATTTTATCACGATCCTTGAGACAAGACATCAGTATAATTTAGATCAACATAGTTTCCGTGAAAATGATGGCTTTGGGAATTCTCCCTAATGATTCACCAGCTGTGTATTAATAGACAGCAGATAAACAACAGTATTTAGTTCCGTGTTCACGTTAAGTTACTAACACTTTATTGTAAACATTCCCGGAAACATATTATGTTACAGTATTTGAAGAAAAAGGAGTGGGTAAAGAGTAACTGACCGCATGCTAGAATGACTAGAATGTAAATATAAGGATACGGACTGAATTGAAAATGTGTCATGATCTCTTGGTCATGATTTCTAGGCCCAGGCTTGCTCAGTCTCTTGAGAAGATGGGTCAGATTTGCGCAGTGAAACATGCTATGTCCCGCCCGACCGCTGTACCGGTACGTTTATCAGAGATGCGGTCGGTTTAGAAGGCTAATTGTTCGTAACATTGAGTTTATTTTGATTTATGTGGTATAACTCTGGCTCTGATTTCTTTTCGTATTAAAAAAAAAACAACAACTGGTAAAAAGGATGTAATTGTGTGTGTGTGTGTGTGTGTGTGTGTGTGTGTGTGTGTGTGTGTGTGCGCGTGCGTGCGTGCGCATTGGGGCAGGCGCGGAGAGAGAAATAGTGCCAATTTGCTAACTCTCCAGCTTGCTGTGGTAGCCGCCCATGCTAGTTATAACTATTAGAATGTGATGTTCTATCTGCCTACGACATATTGGGAGGACAGAGAAGTCCCGAAGTTGTAAAAATAGTTAACAGAAATATATCCGACAAGACAATTAATTACCGAATAGCGACACATTATACAGTAAAGTGTATGTATGTAAAATCCCGCTGCGCCACGCATGTTAAAGCAAGCTTACTGTAGACTGAACTAGTTCCATCAAGCTGCTTGAATGAATGTCTAGCGTGTCGAGTGTTTACATTACGGACGCAATCGTTATTTTCTCGCCATTGAGTTAACTTCCTTCTGAGCGAAATGGGCCCGGAAGAATGTTTCATCAGCTGAAAAGGTTTTACGATCAAGTACAATATGACATTCTAGACTGGCGTAAGGAAGCTTAAGTGTAAGTTTTTTTGTTGTTTTTTTTCTCGAATGATTCAGTCCTCGACCGTTGTGTCAGCTTTGGTGTAGTTGACTCCTCGTAATCAGATTCGCGTAATCACAACTAGCACTAAGTTACATCATCCTTCAGATAACAGTGTATAATATATAAAACTCCTTCGAAATGAACTAAACAGATTATAATCAACTAAAAGTAAAGGGGAATGAAAACTATTTTGCAAATTTTTCGAAAGACGAAGCTACTGTATTTCTTCATGAGGCAGTAAGTGTAAACCGCAGTATCTGAGGGTTTTATTACTCACCATTTTCGTTTCTCGCAGCTTATTTTGACTGGTATGCAGTATCAGGACATTTATTGAACTATATAATATGTTTCAGGTAACAGAGTGGTAGTTTCTATAATATTGTGTTTTGTCTGCCTGTGTTCACGGGACAGACAATGACAGGCCAGGGGCCCATATCTGTGTCTTTCCTTACATTACAACAAACAAAAATATTCTTTCTAACATATAATGGACATTATTATTAGCTTCATCCATCATTCCAGTCATGGTACCCGGGAATGGGAAGTTTCTGTATTAAATTCATCGGATAATCTCAACTTCTGTTTAGTTGCAGTGTTTCCAAGCTCCTGAACAACATTTTTAACAAGTCTTAAACAAATTTTATTGTACATGCCCAGACCGTGCTTGACGGTATGAGGGCGGTCAACATTACATGTATCAAATGGCGTTACGGACACGAATAGATTAGACAATACATCTTCATAAACAACTGAAATACAAATATATATATACATTATGTACTTTGAAGTGGCTAGAAATACAGAAGTGAAGCTCGCCCGTGTATATATAACTAACTTTTTAAATTACAGGTTTTTGTAATAATCATAATAAATCTGGATATTCGTTCAAGTCTGTTCTTTGAAGAGTTTCGATTGGGGAGAGATGCCTATTTTTAGGGCTTGGAGAGAGTACTTCTTTTACTATCACTGTTCTCGTCCGCATCAAAGGGCAGTATGATCAAGAGTCTGCCTCCAGGGGTAGACCTACTTCTTCTGCTGGGATGCAGCACCCCGGAAAACGCCAACCTGACCGAAATTCAGGGTTTGACGCCTTTGGACTGCCAATAATAGAGAGTTTGAGCATTGACAGTAGCATTCTTTTTTGTTATCACCGTTATTGCATTGGTGCTGAAGGCATCCTTGGTAGCGTTCAACATACAGGATTAATGTAAGTATTACTATAGGGCGTAAGGTACCGTCGTTAATGCGCAGGCTCTCAAATGTCAGGCATTATTGCATTGGTGCTGAAGGCATCCTTGGTAGCGTTCAACATACAGGATTAATGTAAGTATTACTATAGGGTGTAAGGTACCGTCGTTAATGCGCAGGCTCTCAAATGTCAGGCATATTGTTTCAAAACCTCAGACCTCCGGCTTTAGTAGGCAGAGCACATTTCCAAATATTGCACTTTTTATGTGTGTGTGTGTGTGTGTGTGTGTGTGTGTGTGTGTGTGTGTTTGTATGTGTGTGTGCACGCACGTTCGTCTTGTAAGCTTTGTCGGCTTGTGCATTGAAGCAAGCACTTTTAACCAACATGAGCCAGTGTCGGATTTTTGCTCAAAGCAATCAGCGATGACAGTTCTGCAGTTAAGTAAGTTATTATTCGACATACTGTCTTTTATCAAACTTTACGCGCCTTTACTTATAGAACTCACTTCAGAAGAATAAGGATTCTCTTATCTGTGTATAATTTGATGAAAATAAGACATTTTTTATTCCTCCTGTAAGGTTAGGATGTTGGTGTTTATCGGTGTATTGCATCCAAGCCACGATATCGTTTAAGTCTAGGGCACGTCTCTAGCTTCTAGCTATGCAGATGCCAATGTTTGTTTCATTGTTGGCTGTAAAGATTTTACACCTGTCATTAACTTATCCAGGGTTCCAAAGTCAAAATACTGTCCAAACATGTTGTTTAGCTCTTCTTCCAAATTTTGACACAAAGAAAAATGCCCCTAAACCACTTAGATTTTGAGGACTTAGGCAATGAAGCAGGCTACCTAATATTTTAGGCCTTTTCACACAGTAAACAGGGTAACCTTACCCACCTAGCAACAACCACAAAGTTTATACTTGAGTGGCTAAACCTCACCTATTCGGAGTCTGCAAATGTTTTGCACCTGTGTAAGCCATTGACATTCAAAGCAAGCCCCTTTCTCCCCTCCCCATGGCCAGTTTTCTGATTTTATAGGGACTATTTAAAATTGCATATTTTTATGCCAGGTGCTTTAGGCATCTTCATACCTCTAAGGATGGACTTGCACGGCCCAATGGGCCCTGCCTCAAGGTCTTGCGCTGTTAAGCAGGTTCTGCACTGGGGACGAGAAAAGTAAATGTTTGTGGGTAGCAAAAAAAAATGGGGTAAGGAAAAAGCGAGCGAGCGAGCGAGAGAGAGAGAGAGAGAGAGAGAGAGATTGATTGTAATGAATGGGATCCCTATACCTTTTATTTTACCGGCTCAGACCCTCGTCGTCCCTCGAGCCGCCGCCTCTGATCAATGCGGTCACTGGTAAGCGCCAGCGATAGTTAAACATGACATCGCGGGTTAGGTTAAACTGTTTGAAATTAAAGAAATCCAAGGTCACACGAGGCATTCGTTCTGTTGGGCTCAAAGCATTTATCATACACACGCAGCATATTAAAGACAACCATTCAAGAAGAAGTGAATAAGTATTTTAAGTTACGAATGCTTGTGAATTTTTGTCAAGATAATGATTTGGGCGCGCGGTTGATTCACCCCGATCGACCGCGCCCGCGTTATAAAAGGGTGGTATCAAAAAACATTGAATTGAATTTAACTGAATACGATGGATAACAAGTGGTGTCATTTTAAACAAATTATTTGGCTTATATTTTGACGAAACGACATCATTGCACTCTCGAAAGGTCCATATATGCTCTGTTCCCAGATTCAGAACCCAGTGAAACATTAATCTCCCTGCTGACTGTGCCTTGCTGTTGCCGGATTGTATATTCCTCTTGAGCTTCCAACAAGCTTTTATCGTCTTTCCTCTCTTCCACATCACCGCGTCGCTGACATTTTTGTAGACGTTAGGTTTTTAAATTTATTATCTTAATAGTACCTGTATTTTTGTGAAAGACTGGTGTTGCGGGGGAAGGAGGGGGAGGGGCTGAGGAGGGGTGGTGACAGACATCTTGACATCTTTCTGTTGTTTATTCGTGACTTCTGGTGACGCTACCCGCGGGGAAATATGCCTCAAATGCAGAATACATCATGCAAGTTTTTAAAAACAATTATTTCGAAACCCATAAACAAACGAGCCGTGCGATTTAAAGGATGGGCAGTCAACCAAGGCATAAAATGTAAGAGGTATAAAAATGTAAAATAGTGGGAAAGAAGAGGGATCGGAAAGAGCAGGATGGAGGGACCATGGGGCAGTTGACCTTTCCGAAAAGCTAAAAAAAAATTACCACTTGCTACACCAGGCCAGTGGATTGTCCATTCTTTGCTTGCTTTGCAGCTCTGCTTTTCAGTCATAACGTTCGTTCACTAATAACAATAACAACAACAACAACAGAAGCTAGATATAAAGTAGCCTACAGCCTGTGAAAGAAGAGGGAAAGCAGGGCGGGAAAAATCATAGGGCTTATGGGGTAATTGATCTTTCCGAAAAGATATAAAAAACGTTTTCCACGTGGCCTTACGAGGCCAGAAAATGCGCTCTTTTGCAGCTCTGCTTTCCAGTAATAATGTTCGTTCACCAGTAACAGCAGTAAGACTTCAGTATAAGGTATGCCTGGACTATTATTGAGGTATATGTAATGTGTGAGGTCACTAGAGCCATAAACTGATAGAATAATAATGGATCCGTGCAAGTGAAATTCATACTTAATAACAAGGTATACTTATTTAACGAGTACTTGATATCGAGGTTCCACTGTATATATAAGCATCACTGTCACTCATGCATACGAGCTTTTACTCTGAGGGGATGGCGAGTACGGTATTGTTTGTCCTAGCTGGCTGTTTCGGAGAGGTGAATCACAGACCTGTGCGAGTTTGGGTCTTGTGTCATTTTTTTTTCCGCCATAAAGGGTCCCAACTGGCAAGTGTTATCTTATAGCCCAGCACCATTTTAAGTCGATCATGAGCGGAGGAATTCACCTTTCCGAATCAGCCGGCCAGGACAAACAATCCTGTACTGGCTGTGACCAGAGAATGAGGCACGAAAGCTTGAAAGACTGAGTAAATTCCTATATTTATCGGCAGGTTATTGCGATAGGAAAATATAGCGTTGTGAGAGGGAAACAAAGCTGCAAAGTAACATACAGTGTGGGCAGCCCTGGCCTATATATTTTAGCCATGTGGAGACCTCATTTGGCCTAGTTTGGCCAGGTCCAAAGCTTTTTGTGTAGCTCTTTCGAAAAGGTCAGTTCAGAGCATTGTTTTTTGTTTTTTTTTTCTGCAAAAGAAGTAATTGAACTGTGGCCGTATGCACAATCTTAACGCCTGTTAAAGTAATGTGGTAACCACGGGAAACTTCCAAAACATAATAGTAGTGTTCACTGTGGTTAACGCAGGACGTTCATTAACGTATGGACTATGCATAGGGCCACTGGTCCTTTGCACTAGCGTGCACCGAATGAAAAGGTCTATTGTCACTTGTTGTCACAAAGGTAATTTTGCTTTTCACTTTTGCTTGTTCAACAATTAAGTCAAACATTGAGACTCAGTAAGGACTTGACTTGCAGAGGCGTGGAAATATTGTTTTACTCTGTGGTAATGCGAGGATTCTCTTTCTGTTACGCGGTGTGTGAAAATTTTGAAGGAGAGATTATAACAGAGAAGAATTGCAGATTATGTTTCAGTATCTTACTTTATCCCCTTCCATAATGTCACAACTTTTATTATCTCCCTCGTCACAGCCCACGCCATACCAATAACAATAACAATAACAATAACTTTATTAAGCTCATGTTTCGTACAATAAACATATGAGCAATACAAAAACTTCTTGTAAAGTATAATAAATAATCAATGATATATGTATATATGACTACATCCACTCGCTAGCATACACATAAAGGGCACACACTGGTAAATATTAATGAAAAATCGTATTTAATACTTTCAGGCGGCTGGATACTGGAACTAGTAGTTGAAGTGTTTGTCTATGTTTTAACATGGTCAATAATTATCTTGATAAATTTTGAAAGTGAATTCAAAAGCCTGGGATTAGTGGTTCTCAGTAAGCCTACAAATTTTATAACATTGGGATGGTGATGATAATACCTTGGCAAGAAATGTCTACGGGTTTCACAGAAATATTCACAGCTCAGTAAGTAATGGAACTCATCACCTATGTCTCTTCTACAGAGGAGGCAAATCCTATCTTGATAGGGTATTTGTCGCCATACCCTCGCCAGTGTTACGGCGCCTGCAGGTTTGGTTTTTTTTTGTTGAGTCGTTCTCGGTTTATAAATCCGCGTTTTCAAATGTGAGCCTCCTTTGTCAAGTGTGGCCATTTTTATCCTTTTTTTTTTCAAACATTTAACACATTTACCTGCATGTTAAAGCCGCAAGGTGAAGTTTAAAGAGTTCGCTGACATCATTCATCAGGGACGTGTTTTATTTTCACGTTTACTTTACTTTCTGTATCCAGCGCCCGTTTTAGATTGAGCCCTTGGGCCTAATGCCATGGTATAAAGGTGCAGGTCTTTTGTAGTTGTACATTGTCAGCGCATACAAAGTTTTCCCAATGTCTGGCATTTCCAGGAGGTAGGCCTGGGTTGTGCTTACAAATCAAGGTTCATTTGTTTGTATGAAGTAAGTTTGTTGTAATAACTGTGCTGAGATTCGTCTTTTTAAGGTAAAAAGATCATACTTCATAACTTAGGTTAACTTTTGGGCAAATTTGGGTCTTATTTTTTTTGTTAGAGTTTTATAGGCTGACAACAGTGTGCAAAGTCATGAGCGCATGAGCGAACTAAAAACATTTTAGTTCCTAACAAATTTTGCAAGAAATCACATGCAGAAAGTATTTTTAATTTCTTTTTTTTTGCGAGGATCTTATTTTCGCGAATGAAAAAGCTTGTCTCGAGAAAACTGCTTCCTGCGAAGAAAGCTCCGTCCAAAAGATGTCAAGGAATTTGCTATTGCACAAGGGGAAGGCAGTTGTGTTTGTTTCCATTTATTGTCCCTCTTTATTCGGACATAACTGAGTATGGTATGTCTTCTCCAGTGATACATAGGAGGGGTACCAGTTAGGCGACTTTACTGTTAAATTCCAGAAATCTGGTAGCCATGAATAGGAAGCACTTGCTGCGATACATCCCAAACTAATGTACTTATTAGTGAACATATATATGAGAAAACCATCACGGGGGTCTCACGAAACTTATATCTTCGCGAAAAGCCATTTTCAGGTTTTCACGAAAAGTCAATGCTTGCGAAAATACATCTCTACAAAATAGGCCTCTTCATGCCAGTCTACACACACACCATCCCCATTTTCGACCTGATATCGGCCATATTATGAAATACAACGTTATACGACAACACAACGGCATGTGTTAACTTGACATGTACAATACAGGTTGTGTCACATTCTTTAATCAAATCTGGGCCTTGTACGAACTGGGACCTCATGACTTCGACCCCCATGTTTCTGTTTACTCTGATGCTGGGACCGATACCTGACTTTGTAGGTATAACGATACTTAACCTTAATGCTATAAGGGTCAAAAGTATGGAGTCTGTTACGATTCTGATACTCCGTGGAATACTCCGTCACCATAGGTCCTTTCGACACCTTTCAGTAGTTTTTGTTAACCATTAATAATTTCGATACCTTTCAATATCTTTCAAGACTTTCAACACTTTTCGATACTATTGCAAGGACGTGCAGTATAAGTCAGACAAACTGTCACCAATTACAGTGAAAGTACCAAGATTGTATCGAAACTCCAGAGCTTGAGTTTTGATGGATACACCACGGAACCGCGCAGTTTTAATCCGCCTATTGTTAACAGATCAAAGAGATGCCTTGAGGGAGAAACCACGGAACCGCGCAACTAGGTAATCGTTATATGCTCTAATTCTTAGCAACGATATCATTCGATACTTCAACACATTTTCTCTCTGCATTTGAGGGCTTGAGACCTTCTCCCGTGGGAGGCTGCATTAAAANTACAGTGAAAGTACCAAGATTGTATCGAAACTCCAGAGCTTGAGTTTTGATACTGTCAACAAAATTACTGAGTATTGAAAGTATCGATGCTCAAAGATAATACTGCCCGCGGCTGGTATAGTCATGGTTTTAGTGAACAGGTCGTAAGTCATGTATATTCTAGAATCTGTATCAGATTTAACTGTCAAGTGAGATCTTACTGTGTGATCTCATTTTCTTCCAATCCTCATGGTCATGGACTAGGGCATTATACATTAACACGGACTATGGGTACAAGTGTACATACTATTAAAATCATTATTACCAGTTACAATACCCATTCTTTGAAGGGACATGCCATTCCTGAATAGCGCATTTCTGATATGGATCATAGGCCTATTGACAACGGACAACTTTGTGTGGCACGACCTTTGATTGATGAACCCTGACAAAAGGAAACAATGCCACTGTTGGTTCAGCAAATTCAAAACAACAATTAGATTCAAACCTGGCGGTTACACAAGGCATTTCACAGCAGAATGTTTTTTAAACACATGAAGCCTTTCGAAATGATAATGATAATCATGATAATAATAATAATATTAAAAACAGAGGCCACATGCAACTAAGTGTTGACGAAAATGGCACGTCAGATTTCATGGGTGTAGTTGGCTTTGTTATGTTAATGGAAAAGATTAAATAAACTCATTCCCTTAGCTTCAATATAATATGGTGATAATTAAAGTAAGACATTAATATGTGTAATGAGTTTTGAACAACTTTGTCTCTTTATCACGACTCTCTCTCTCTCTCTCTCTCTCTCTCTCTCTCTCTCTCTCTCTCAAAATGTAATATTATTTACTGTGCTAATCCTCCCTTGTCCTATAAGTGGTCGTAGCATCGAATACGTCAGTATTAACAGCTTGAAAAACTCCGTAGTTGTTCACCACAGATCCTATCTGCTCAAATCTGGTCTTAGCAGCTTGTAATACTTGTAAACAAGGCGTCAATCTTGCTACGTTGTAAGGTCTGCCTGCCTCTACCATGCCAATGCAGCCATGCATAACGCTTTATTAATTGGTTCAGGACGATATTATTGTCGAATTGCTATGCACTGAATCGCAGCTTGTTTAAGATGTTTTGTTTTGTTTGTTTATATATTATGTTGCTTGTGCGGCATGATAAAATACACCCCCCCCTCCACCGGCCATTCCGGGATGTCACAGAATGCCACCCTCTCCCCCCCCCNAAGCTCCTCCCCTCGATTTTAAAATGTCTCCCCACCTGCCGAAACCAGATCTATAGAGTCAGTAGAATGTATCATGACAAACCGATCAAAAAGTCATCTGCAGTTAGTAAGAAAATGACCTGTCACGGCCAAAAAAAAAAATAAAAGGCTGATTAGAGATGAAAGAAATAATAACTTTACATTGAAATGGATAATAAATATATTGGCTAATACCGTGGAAATGAAACCCACTTTTCTTTATTTACATTGATTTGTCACTAGATTTTGAATTTGCCACTGACTGACCGACCGACCGACCGACCGACTGACAGACTGAATCTAACTTTCTTGCTTGCTTACTGCTTGCTTGCATGCATGCTTACTTGCTTGCTTGCTTGCTTGCTTGCTTGCTTGCTTGCTTGATTGATTGATTGATTGATTGATTGATTGATAGGAAATAATGATTTAATGAATGGCTGCGACACTGACAATTAATGAAGTTATTAAATTTGCGATAGATAGATAGATAGATAGATAGATAGATAGATAGATAGATAGATAGATAGATAGATTGACCGACCGACCGACCGATCGATCGATCGATCGATCGATTGATTGATTGTCTCTCAAGTTGGGTGGATCCAGTCCTCCCAAAAAAGGCTCTTTCAACTAGAACAAAGAAGAAAATGAAACGGAGATTTAAGATAAATAATCGATACAGCTGGGTTCCTGTTACAACCGTGTCTCTACGTTTGGGTCCACTGTATGTGCTTATTCTATAAATAGTTTCTCTATTTCAGTCTATTCAGTCTTAGTTCAGTCTTTTGAATTCAGTCCTTTTATCCGTTGAGTCTATTTCCTGACCCTGAACTTTCGAGAGAAAACTCGTGCCCTATGTATATTATCAGTATTCAAAACTGTTATTGCCGATCAATTCGACCACTGACTGCTCCATAATGTTATGATTTGGGGTCAGGGATTAAAGATATTTTTGGGGACACGAAGACATATCTACAGCTGTTTTTGTGATTATCCCATAAAAGCTGTGTATACAGGGTAACCCGATAAACCGGATCGGTAGAGTGATGAAATTAAGCCGACCATGAGGCGGGATCTAATCGTCTTTATCGCACAGTGTAGTCATACGTGGCGTTTAAGAAGAAACGTTCAGCCAGGGTTACCAGATTTATTTTAGGTGTAGTGCTAAAGTAAGACACCCCCCCCCCCCCCCNCCCCCCCCCCCCAACAAAACAAAAAAAGTAAAACATGTGTCGTTAATCTGACCTTTAGGAGAGTCTTGATCAATAGACCTCTGTGTTGTGTGTGTGTGTGTGTGTGTGTGTGTGTGTGTGTGTGCGCGCGTGCGTGCGTGTGTGTGTGTGTGTGTGTGTGTGTCTGTGTGTGTGTGTGTGTGTGTGTGTCTGTGTGTGCGTGTGTGTGTGTGTTGTCAGAAACCAGTATAAGCATTAAGGAAAGGAATATTAAGCCATGTTTTATATCTCATTACGGAGCTAAGTTGTGGCTATGTATACACGTTTATATAAGTTCTTAAAGGTTTCTGGAGCCTAATAGGAAATGCCTCTTTGAGACATTAGGTAAATTTTCTCCTTAAACATTTCAAAATGACAAATGCTAGACTGTAAGTCTGGAGCCACGACTGTGTTAGATTACGTACTGTTTTCAGGGGGTGGGGGTTCCTTTATTATATGTATATGGCAGTTTCAGTTTAGATGAAAAGGGGATGTAGAATTTGGCACTTTTGGACCAGCTACTTGCACAAACTGAAACCGCTTAGACGCTTGAAGGAAGCTGCCTGCAAAAAAAAAAAAAATCTTAATTTAACAAATTCAGTGATGCATTTCATCACTTTTGCGGTGTAGTTTTAGGTTATGCGATTTTTCGTACGCAATCTGTCCAGAAGACAGATGTTATACCCTGCTATTGTTGCTTTTGATAGTCAAGGGAAGTTTAACCAATTAGGCTCCCGCAATCTGAAGAGCTGTCTGATAATAACAATAAGTTTAACAAGTTTATTTAGGAATAAGCCCAGATCACAGATGTGGCACAAGGGCAAATTGCATTATGTAACGGGACAGCACATGGACACTTTAAGCACTTTGCAAAGAGTTCTTAACTCGCTGTATTGTTGATTTGAGCTGAAGATTGCGCGAACACTTTATAGGTGACAAAATTTAGAGTGAAAATGGTAAATAATATGTGTAAAACCGCTGTAATGTGAATGTGCTCCCTTCCTTCCAAAATGCCAAGATGCTGAGCTAGATATCAGTCCCAAAACCTTTCCAAAATGCGCCAGATCTCTTAAATTTGGCTACAAAGTCACGAAAATGGCAGCCGTGGATTTACCTTAGAATGTGATTTGGTTTCATTTTAAAATTTACACTGGATTGATTTTACAATTTCCAAGCCTCCTTTACTTGGAAAACCCCACATTTTCTTTGAAAACTCTGGTTTTAATCCTTGTTTTCTAATTCAGATTTTGTTCATGAACTCAAACATCTGAAAGAAAAAATAAATTCGGAATTGCCGAGTAGTCCCCGAAATAGATCGTTCTTAATTACTCAAAGCCAGCAAAACTTACTTCCGATTTAGGCGAAACAGTTGTGTGATTGCGTCATCAGATCACGCTGCTGAAAGTAAAAGGTGCAGCATCAAATTAAAACTAACATTAACGGCCATATCAACCAGCATATTTCTCTGACAATAGAAAAGTAGAAAGCAGAAGTAATATTGTTGGAGTTGTGGCTTGTGATGTTCGAAAGACCGTTCATGCGTAATAACTGAGAGCAATCTACTGAATTCAATTTAATAAGTTCCAACTGTGTTTTACCCTTTTCTATACACGTAGCCTGTGTTCATGTCTAAATATTGATTTGCTCGCCCAACCACATGAAAATTGCTGTTTGGTCGTTTCAGTTCCTCATTTATCATTTCCTGGTCTCGTATCTGCTAATTTTTGCTACCACTTGGGTGCGGCAGAAGTGTTATTTACTGAACTATCTTTAAAGTTCATTGAATGGCGTCAGAGAGTCGTGCGCCGACGTAAGGCTGTATGCACCATGCTGTCTAGCTTTGCGCGCTGACAGTAACTACGGGAAATCCCCAAAAATCCCGTTGTTACCGCAGGGCGCAGAGTTTAGACAGCATTGTGCTAATGGCCCAAGGAAAATGAAAAGTGAAGTGAGGAAACGAGACGAAACGAAGTACTGTAATAAGAAAACGAAGTTCTGAGATTCACAGAAGTGTTTGGGAAATTTGGGGATGCGGAAGCGAAAGGGGGAGGGAGAAGGAGGGGAACGCTGCCTGACTCCAAATGTCACCATATTCACCTAGACAGCCTGAAGCTCTTATTATTTTTTATGGGACGGAAGCCGCAAAAAAAAAAAAAAAGGAGGAAAGGGGCGGTCTACTGAAGCCCTGGGAGATCTAATTTTGTCTCAGCTTTATTTTCCAGTGTGTAATGGTGGCGCCGGAAGATGTCACCATAGACTGTTCTTAATTAGTCAACTCCAACAAAACTCACTTCCGGTTTAAACAAAATGAAAATGTAAATAGTAGTTTGATCGTGTCGTCAAATCTCGCTTCCAAAAGTAAAAGACGCATCAGCCGATAAAAACCAGTGTAACAGACCATATCTGCACTCATACTTCTCTGACAATGGAAAAAAACTTAGAAAGCGGAAGTAATGGTTGTTGGAGTTGTTGTTTAAGGATTCCCAAATGACCGTACATGCATTAAAAACCAAAAGTGGTCTGTTAGCAAATGCAATGAAATTTCATTCATCAACATTATCGTTGCGTACTCAGTTCCGACCATGTTGACGGATAGAGTCAAATTCCAGTGAGATTTGGAGAATAACTTGCGATCAGATACAGACATTTTGTTAGGTTGAAGAGATGTTTTTTTGTTTTTTTGTTTTTGAAATACTTTGCGTATATCGTTGCATCTTTGAACTCATACATGACTTACTGTTTAGTAGTATGAAAAGAAATAGTGTAAAAATTCGGAACAATATGACATCAGTTTTTGCCTCTCACCTGATTTGTGAAATTTGACCTCAAAGGCCATCTTAAGGCACAGACGAGAGCCTGCCTGTACCTTGAGAAGATGGACTTTAAAAACGACCTCAGAGGAGAATGACGCCCAAACTGATACTGAACAATCTGAATATTTCATGAGATTTTGAACAAAAGACGATATTAATCTCTATATTAAGTATAATGCTAAGACATTTCTCTTGACAAGTATTTCAAAACCTTTAATATGAAAAGGAAATTTCTGTGGCAAACGTTATCTTACATTTCCTCTGATAAAACCGCAGCCATTTGTTTTCCCCAAAAATGTCATTTTGAAGGGTAGGGGGAGGGGAGGCGTTTTATTAATTTCATACTCAGTACATGCATATAATATCATCTGCCTTATGCATTTTACGAGCTTCTACCTCCACATTATTCAATGTGGCCGCAGTCTACAATTTTTATATACTCTGACGTCCCTCGGCTAGTGAAAATAGTTTACGGTTTTTGGTAGTCTTTGGAAAAGCAGACGCCCAAGGTGACTATAAATACCTAAAAAAAAACCAAAAACCCGCCACATTCAGTATTTAACTCTGATGTTCTCAATCTAGGGAATTGATTTTTGGTTATTTGGAAGTCTCTAGATAAGACAAACCGCTCATGGGAGACTATAAATATCGCCAAATAACTAACCAATGCATCATTGTCAATGATAGTTAAGACCTGAAGTCTTAAGACTATTTGCAGAAATTCGAGCAGTATATTCACACATATTCCTCTGGAGCAATGAACTTGATAAGGCTGGTTTGCTTCGTATTAATGGATGAGTTTTGCTCTCTTCTGTTCTTCCTGAAGGGCTTTTCTTTTCTTCTGGGATTCGCAAATGGTTTAATTGTTGATTCAGTTGCTACTTAACCATTAAAAAAAATATATTCTTGCTTGACAAGTCTTTGTTCAACATATATTTAGGAACCGATGTTTCCTCTTGTAATGGAGTTTTTTATTTTGTTGTTGTTTGTTTAACTATCCACCATAGAATACTGTATTGCCATTTTAATTTCACAGCGTGGATTGATACTCGAAGTTTACGATACTCATTCCTCGAGCTTAATTCCGAGATAAACATCGAAGTGATGGTGACAAAATATTAAATGACGTCTCCCGAGATACAGTTTACTAAGATCAAATCCTAGCGTGAATTGTGTAGGAGTGCGGTAAACTGAAGAAAAAAAAAGAGCCCATGAAATTTTATTGTATTCTTTTTCAAGCCAAAAGCCGATGACAGGTAATACCTCTTTGGGTGTCAGATTCTGAGATTACGAGTGCTCTCCAATCCAACGTACAGGTAGCTACGAGAGTGGATCAGTAAGCTTGTGACCTCATCATACAGAAAACATGTGGATTTTGATACGGTGAATATATCAGAGTCATCTATGATGTCCTTTAAGACACTATGCGCCAGTATTATTATGATTCAGTTTTTCCTTTCCAAATGACAGCAATCAAAATTGGGCTAGGGTAAGCATTTTCAAAAAATTAAATATTTTCACTGTCTTCAGCAGAAACTCTTCCTCGCCGGTTTTCTTCTGTTTTTGAAGGAGATAAAAGTCAGATGGAGCCATGAAAGTTATATTAGGGACACGAGGACAAGTTCCTTTGCGCAACGGACAGATGCGACCACTGCCACTGGAAGGGTCTGAGTTCTATTAAAAATCTGCTCCCCTGCCTAATTTAGAATCTTTCCATTTGCACAAGGCACACTGTATCATGTTGCTGTATTGTCATGAAGGACAGTGTAAAGACTCTGGTGTAGTCACGTTGTCAAATTTCACGCGTTTTTTTTTGCGCAACATCACCTACTTTTTGAACCACCCTCGTACTGTGTGTCACCTCCTGTACTTTGGCTCTAACCCTCTGGCCGCGATTTCATACGGATAAAACTACCGCGTGTCATCCTACACGAGTCTCAGAGCGTGTTTATCTTCACATTTTATCGGCCATCATTTGTGTTGCGTCTATCCTAATTTTGATGTCACAGCAAGTTTGCACATTTTTAATTTAATCGCACAATTGTTGAAAAAGATAACGTGAAAACAAGAAAACAGTGCATTTGGGTTATCGTGATGTCACGGTTGCGAAACGCGATATTGCCTAAACATGATTGCCACCTTGCCTATTTTTGACTCCGGTTGCAAAAAATGGACCAGGGTTTCAGTTTTAAATTTCTGAAATGCTCGAAAGGATATGACATCGACGTAACGAGAGAGAGAGAGAGAGAGAGAGAGAGAGAGAGAGAGAGAGAGAGAGAGAGGGAGGGACCGACCGACGAAGAAACATGGCTGAATAATAACGGCGCAAGACACCAGATCAAAGGGTTGTGGGCTGGATTCCCGCCATGGTTACATTTTCCTCAGACAGTTTGGCTGTAAATGGGTACTTGGCTATAGGCAATTAAAGATATATTACCCGAATGCTAGTAATCGGTGCTTGTAAAATGGCAATGTCACGGTATGGGCACTAGAGAGTTGAGAAAATTCTTGAGTGACTGGATCTACTGAGGTAATAAAACTGTGATCTCGCTTGAGTAGACAGTGTCTGGATACGAGACTTATAAACCACAATTTTTGTTATGATAATTACTTTAATGGAAATGCTGCAGAATTTGGAAGATAGAAAGAAAAAAAAAAGACGATCAGCAGACGGAAGGATTTAGGAATGAGTTTTTTTTTTTTTTTAATTTCTTTGAGATGATTACTAACCTGCACACCATACCATTCCCACAGCTGAAGACAGACGTAGGCATGAGAAATATTTAATAAATTACACGAGCATCCATCATAATAAATTGTCGGTGGCAGTTCATAAATTAATGTTTGGCCGGTTCTTTACATACGTACGGAAGAGTTTTCAAACGCGAACTTCGTGTATTAATAAAAAACCAAAAAACCACCAAAAACAAACAGTCTCATTGAAATGTGGCCATTTTGTTGTTGTTGTTGTTATTCAGCATCGTCTGTGTTGACGTAAAATGTCGTATGCCGACATTAACGAAGTTCGGAGAAAAACGGGAAGATAGCACGAAGACATATTATAATCCCCTATCAAATTGTTACAAGGGTCCGATAATGTCATGAGAACTTATTTGCAATTCTGAACTGAATGATACGAAAATTCGCATTTAATATAAGTGTGGGTTGCGACGTTATCTGCCTAATCGGACGATATGTACATGTAATACAGATCAACAATTGACCTGGTTGTTGTTCACTTACAAGACTGCTATGTAATCTAAAAAGATTACATTAGGGATCCTTTATTGTATAGTATCACATGATGCGACATGCATGTTGCACGTGAGAACCGAAAGTACATGCGTGTATGGGGTTTGTGCTGACGTAAAATGTCTCATTCCACAGGTTAGCTCAAATGCAAATTTGTTCACATCACATTTGTTCAGAACGTTAAACTGGTACTGATATCAGGATCTCAATGGGTCATTTACTTGAAATTAACTCAGAAACTGAAGACTTTCAAGTCTAAGGTTTATGTGTTTGACTCGCGAGCTGGGCGGTTTACCTTGTAGTGTCCTTGGGAAAGACACTTCGCTTCTATTTCCTCAGTCGACTCAGGTGTAAATGAGTACCTGGCTTTAGAGCTGGGGGACCAGGGCGCTGCACCGCTGGCGACCAACAATGACTTTGTTATGCATTTCATTTGTAATATTATGTATATACATGTATGATGTGTATTGTTATATGTGTTTGTATTATGAATGAGATGTTTAACACTGTATGACATTGTAAAACAATTTTCCTACGGGGTAAATAAAGTCGTATTTATTTATTTATTTACTCCGGTACACTTTTCGATTTTACATTGCATCCCAACTCTAACTTTCAATATTAGTAGCAGATCTGTTTCAGCATGTCATAAAACAAAATTCAACCTATGATTCTCGGAGGCACTTTGCATTTTCATGCTAAATTTTGCACCCCGCATCTGGCGGAATCTTCGAAATCAGTATGCGTGATGAGCAGTAGAGTCGACCATCGGCTGGCGTCGGTAACTTGCGTATGGGATATTTTGTACAGTCTGTCTGTTAATTTCAAGACGTTGTCACTGTTCCAGTTTAATTGGCATCATTTGAAAGGGCTAAAAAATGGCTGACGATATTACCAAGAATATTCATGCGCAAGTACAATCCCCTGGAGCTAATAGTATGTTCATAGTTAGTTCTCAAATATACAAAACCAAATAGCAGAAAATGGCCAGAAGATCTTTTCGCCCGCAGCGTGATTGGCAAGTTATCGTTCTTTGCATTCATGGAAAATGATCCATTTCGTGCGAGCTTAAACATAAGCACGCTGCAGTTCTATAAAAAATCACGTCTTATCTTACTGCTTAGAATAATTTTGAAAAAAAAAAAAAGGCCGCGCTGCATACGTTTCCGTTTTTCTCCGAACTCAGTTGAAGTAGAGCACAACGTTTTGCGTCAACAAGGGATAATGTACTTTTATATGGGGTGAAAGTCATCATCGCGACACCGCCTAGGATCAAAACTGAAAGAGATGAACTATTGATAAGCAAGGCGATAAGGTGCGTGCTTACGTGCCTTGTCAAGTCGCCGGTGGCTGTTGTGCCGTGTGCCATCATAATGTACCGTACGCCGGGTGTGGGGTTAAAGGTCGTGACACCCGCGCTTGCTTCGTGGTCACTAGTGCAAGTCCGATTGACCTGCCGAGAGGTCAAGGGTCACAAATAAATCACCCAGGGTAACCGGTCGGTTGTGCGTTACATAAAGTGTCCTCGTAGATCTACTGGCTTCCGCGGGTGGTGTTGAAAGGCCTAGGCTTCCCAGTGCTTTGCCGCTTTAGCTTCGAGGGTGGCTGAACAGGGTGCCCGCACATAATGCACATTGCCATTGATTTATTGAAAGTGAACGGGACTATGGTGTGAAGTAAAAAAAGGTAGGTGATACGATAAGTTGACTTAAGGGGTTTTTGTTGTTGTTGTTGTTGTTGTTCGAATATGTTTGTTGGTTTGTTTTTTTTTTAGCCTTAAGGGGATTGTTGTTTTAGTTCGAATATGTTTTTGTTTTTTTTTTTCTTATTTTACTTTCTTATTTTTTCATAATGTCATGTGTAGTTTATTGAAGTAACAGTTCGTACAGGTGTTGGAAATGTTGCTGCTGCTGCTGTTTGTTGTTGTTGCTGTCGTCACCGTTTTCGTTGTTGTTGTTGTTGTTGGATTATAAATTTTTGTTTCTTCGTTTGCCTCAGCTTTTTAAAAAAAATGTCACTTGTTGCCTTCGATGCTGCATTCAGTTTGTGTTGGTATTGGAAACGTTACTGATGCTGCTGCTGATGGTGGTGATGCCGTTGTTGTCATATTTGTTATCGTTCTGTCTGATGTTGTTGGTGCCTACCTTAGTTACTGTTTGTATAAATATTTCACTTAGTGCTTGTGGTTGACGAAGCTTGAATTGCTTCCATGTTACGCTCTGTTTAGGATTGACACGGTTCTTGAGTTTGTCTTGTTTACCCAAGTTGCAGAATTGTTGTTCATGCTTTTTGATGACTTTGAGTTTGCTGTTCAGTTGCTGTTGCTGTTGCCGCTGCTGTTGTTGTTGTTGTCGTTGTAGCTGCTGCTGCTGCTGTTGTTATTGATAGTGGTGTTGATATTGACATGTTTTCTTAATTTTAATTTTTTTTTGGTCGTCATTGATGATGTAATTGTTCGATTTCAGCAGTTGCCACTAAAGCTGCGTTAATGATGTCGTTCGTCTCAGAACTGACATTACTTATTATGTCTCTTGGCGTTGTTGTTGTCGACGACATTGTCAATACTTTATGTTTGATTCCAAGATGCTATGTGTTGTAATACGTATCCACTATGCAAAAGAGTTTCATTTATTTATAATTTTAATGGTTGACGTGGGTTTTCTTTTGTGCCGACACTGAACTTATTTATTACATGTAATCATTTGTCCTTATCAGCTCTGAATAGTGCTTGTGCAAAAACATTAAGGAAATATGGCAAATTTCAACAGTCCTATAACACTATTTGTAGACTACCTTTAATGTGGGCTAGTCTACCGTGAGTTGCATGTCTGTGATGAATAGTCAGTTCAGCATATTATATATCTGCGTGTTCAAAACAGTATTGTCAGTATGCACATGCTGTTCTTCTAACAAGTTTCATCAGCCTGTTCAGTAGTGCCTTTTAAAACCGTACTACGCTAAACGTCATTGCTGTCGCCTTGTGGTGCCCTTGAATTTTATGATGAAATCAGTATTAAGTGGCGCATCTTCATGTATACCGCCACACAGTTCATTGCTGACAAAACTTTCTTTAACCCAGCAGTTTTGTTGTGTACAGAATTTTCGCAACATTGAATTCATTGGGAAGAGGTTGTTACTGTGATAAGAGACGCCCTGGTATAATAGGGAGCCTAGGCTTCGGTCTGTAATAAGTACTGGGGTCTTTCAACCTTATTGTCATTTCTTGCTGTTATGGGATTGCGCAACTTTCGTCTCTTAAGATGTGATTGTTACCTGAAGAAATTCCGAGACCCCTTCCCTCGTTTTGGTATAATGGCTGTGAGCAAAATCTCCTCAGATAGGATTAAAAGTCAGTGTTCAATAATAATTAAACTGTCTTGGATGCTTGTTAAGAGAAAGCTGCTTAACAAGCTCATCCACGAAAATGTCGTCCATCGGCAAAAAGGGAGTTATTCTACAGAGGCGAAAGTTGCGCAGTCCCCCCATTTTGCCGGCATTTTCGTGGATGCTTCTGTTAACTAGCTTAGTCTCAACAAGCAGCCAAGACAGTTTAAAATATATTATTCTTGAACATTTACTTTTAACCCTACCTGAGATTTTGTTTGCAGGCATTATACCAAATTGAGGGAAGGGATCTCGGAATTTCTTCATGTAAAAATATGATCTTGACTTTGCAAACTTTCTGTTATTCGCCTCTGTACATTCGGCAGACATTGATCCCAGGCCCATACCATTTCTGTCCACACAATAACAATAAAAAAAAAGCTTGCGTTTTAATTTGGAAATCATGTAGCCTGCATGGCTTTCTCCTTACAATAACAGTCGAAAAACGTATCTTTCAATGTACACTTAGCTAGTGTGCTTCCCTTCTTCAAAAAAAGCTAAGTATAATATGTTTGGAGTTCATCACTTCTTTCACTGAATTTGAACCAAAGAACGCTGCATCAGTTGGATGAGCTTTAATAAATATGGCTCTCTTATATGGGCATCTCGTTCAGTTGATGAGAGAGCCGAGATTTTAATGTTACCGTTAGAAGTGCCATCTCTTTAAACCCGATGTCGTAATTTAGCAAACTCAGTCACCAAAGGCAGTTGTGGCTGTAAATGGAATCAGTGAAAGCTGCACACTGAAATCTGTCACTAAGAGACTTGTTTATGCTGTGTCGAAAGTGGAAGATAGAAAGACCGACAGGGAGGTGGAGAAAAAAAAAGTTTATATTTAACAACAGAGTTCAATCCTTTTACGCTTTCATTATCGATTGCTACCGAAGTAGTCGATGAAGTGTCACAAAAATATCTCAGACTGTGCTCATTAAGTTGACTTAAGAGGTATTGATCGCAGCTTCTCAGGTCAGACGACGAGAAACGAGTGGATGTTTAACACATTTACAGTAGGTGTCCTTAAGACATTTGCCATTACCGGTATGTTAAGATCTTTGTGTCATCAACGATAGACTAGTTCTAGTAAAAAGTCGATACTATACGTCTAGGTCTAGTGGATCCAACACTTGCATGAGGACCATTTCCGTGATTACGTGATTTTTCCCTTTTCTTCTGAGGAGTTGCGATTAAATAGATTCGACTGTTTATCATGTTTTGTCTATAACGACCACCTGTCTCGTAATATTATTATGGCCTTGTGATATCCACCTTTTCAGTACCAGAAGTGAAAGTATGGTTGCCACTTAGTTTGTTATACAGAAAAAAAAAATACTTGCGATTCTTTTTGAAGACGCCTGATTCCAACAACAACAACAACAACAAAACCAACAACAACAACAACGACCCAGAAAAAAAAAAGCCAAAATATTGCTTATTTGGTAATTAATAGCTCTGGCTTACGGATATCAGAGTAATGTTTGTTGTGTTGTTGTTGTTGTTGTTGTTGTTGTTGTTGTTGTTGTTGTTGTTGTTGTTGTTGTTGTTGTTGTTGTTGTGTTATAAAACCTATAGGGTATAATTACTTGAAAAAAATATTTTCATCAGCAAGGTGGGGCCTGGTCTTCGCGATTTGGATTCCGAATTTTTCTGACATTTCGAGAAGTGGTAGGGTAGAGAGGGGCATTGCCAATGAGGTATTTTCAGACTGGTCAGTTATACCACGTGATCTAGGGATTGCTAGGATATTTTGATTAATTGACGAGTAATCATACATTAGCAGAGCATGTAAACAAACCAACGTATGAGCAAGATTTCCTAGGTCACGTGATGGAGCTGAAAATACCTAATAGTAACTAAAGTTGTCTTCTTCATGAACTCTGACACAAAGAGTGTGAAATAACCAGTGGATAACGGGCATACAGTTAGCCTAAGCGTACTCACTCGGGACTGTTTCTAACTCACCGAGCACTGATTCTCTAACGTGATGTTATGTAAAAGTACACGTACTTATCCCAAAGAGCACGCACTGCTGTACTGTGATGGTGTTTTCTGTCTCCACTGGACCTTTGTACCGGTACTTTCTACTTAAACAGTACTTGTAGTAAGTTAAGATCAGAGCGTGGTAGTGAGTAAATACATGTCTTTGATCTTCATCGTCACTATCGTCTTCATCATCATCATCCTCATCATTAATTACTAAAGAAACTCACTAAACAGGAATATGCAGGATGTAGGAGAAAAAAAAAAGTGACGCAAAATCACCTCATCACCATTTGTATCATCCAGATGTGAAACAGTGATAAAAAAAAACTGTTTCGTCATATCAGCTCTTGTAAAGACTCTGAAAACGGCACTTAATACATGATTTAGTACTTATACTATATGACAAAGTTTAATTAATATGGTTTTAAAATATGCATGTGGACCCTTTTTAAGTCATCATCATTATCATCATAGTCATCGATCGTTATCTTTTGTAACGCAAAAAAATATAGGGTTTTAGTTCTAAATGTATCTGTAATTTAACCTATGGCGAATTTATGAAATGAATGTAGTGTAACCTAATGATTCCGAATTTCGATTGATTACCTCGGAAATTCGAATTTGTGATTGTGATTTGTGATTATATGATTATATATATGATTTGTGATTTGTGATTATATATATATATTGTGTTAAATTACCATTACGACTGTCACATTTTGTCGTAACACCACGACCACCATTATCACCACCACCACCACCATCATCATTTAAAACTGAGAAAAATTGAAAGCTCAACCTTAATTCAAGGACTTTATTAAAAATCTAGTAAAGAATTAAGACCGAAAATTACATCTAAATGTTTCGGCTCTGAGTCCTTTATCAATAGAATGAAACCATCATTATTATCATCATGGTCATAATCATCATCATTGTCTACTTCTGTATCTTATATCTCATTATCAGAACCAACAGTAGCAGTACTTATGATAATCCCGGGGACTCATGGCGGCCTCAATATCTTCTTCTGCTTATCACGTCTTCCACTATCATCACATGTTCCATTATTATCACCTCCAGCCAGCCACATCTTCTCATCGTCTTCTTTACATTCTCTTCTTTCAGCTCTTAACACGTCTTGATGAATGAGGTATTTTCAGACGGGTCAGTTACACCACGTGATCTAGGATGGCTAGGATATTTTGAATCAGTGACGAGTAATCATACTTGAGCAGAGCGTGTAAACAAACCAACGTGTGAGCAAGATTTCCTAGGTCACGTGATGGAGCTGAAAATACCTAATTGAGTAGTTATGCCTAGGAAGGATTTCCAAATGCGCCACACAGCCAGTGGTGATTGAGTGGATATCGAACCCGGAAAAGGAACTCTACAGGAGACTCACACCCCTAACCAGAGCTTATGCTTAAAATTACAATCCAAAAACCTACCCCTAATCCTAACCCTACCCTTAATCCTAACCCTAATGTCTGTCGAGACAGAAGCGAAAGTTGTCAGTCTCATTCGGAATTCCTCCCTTTGCCTACAATGCACCTTCCTCTATTAAAAAAAAAAAAAATGTATTCTTCCCAGAGGTTGAAATCGGTACGCTCTTCAGATCAAATTACTGTGGACCGCCTTTCCTAGTGCGTTTTTGTGTTTACTCTCTTAGCTGGGGCGCTTTTATTGTGGCTCAAATGTGTGGCTATTGTACCTTACAAGTTTCTTTGAAATGAACATTTATCTTGCCCTTCGAGCTGTTGATCATATGTTGTTGTTTTTTTTTGCCGGTTTCTTTTATGTTTTCAACAGCTTTGCTAAAATAGTCGTCAGACAAGGATGTAATTATGTGTGTTTAGTGTGTGGGGGGAGAGAGAGAGAGAGAGAGAGAGAGAGAGAGAGAGTACGCTGGCGTGTTTTTGTGTAAATGTGTGTTTGTGTTTGAATATTTGCGTAAGTGGCTGTGAAGTTCGATCTCCGTGTATGAAGAGCTAGATAAATGATCTTTATCATGTTTCCTTGTTTTGTTTTTTTCAGACAAACCTTAGACAGCCGAAGAACGAAGTGACATGGACGGTGAACAGTTGTCGGATTAAATTTCGTAAATTTCCCTTGACACGCAGCTTTGAGCAGAGCTGCTGAAATCTGTGTTAGGTCGGACCACTTTGATCTGCGTCAAGACCTGCTGTTAGCATCGAAATCAAATTTTTGTGCTTTGCAAATTCATCCTAATAAAACGTTCGGTTTTTATATGTTTTATTTCAAAAGTGAAATGGAAATCAGGTGACCAAGCGGAAGAGAAAACACGAAATTTCACGCTTCTGTTGTCCATATTTATCTTCTGTATTAGAAGAGTTTTTTGTTTATTCCAAGAGCGTCTGATTGTTTTTGAACAGAGAAGAGCTCTAGCATTATGTCGGGAAAAAAGTACCTCACATTTTTCGGCATATTTGTGCTCGTCATCGCAGTCTCAGCCTCCGTCACAGAGAAAATCCTGGAGATTCCTTTGTTGGAGGTCGGGGGGTTATGGGTCAGAGCCGCAGAGACACTGGCGTCCAGATTTATGACGTCACTGACCACAGTGCCGGATATGACATCACCGTGGACCTATGTCAAGGCGGTGATTCTAAGTGCCTTTTTGTATGGCTGGTACGTCATTTTTATTCGCCCCCTGAACCGGGTGAGGAAACTGGGAGACATCGGGTACATTGCGGAGGGAGTGTTTTCAGTAAAGGAGACTGCAAATTTCGTCCAGAAGAGGAGAAAGATCGGGAATATTCCATCGCCGTATCCGAACGGATGGTTCGGGTTAATGGAGAGTTTTTACCTGAAGAAAGGCGAGGCGAAGACGGTCAGCGCACTCGGTAAGTACAGCATTGTGATTCGTTTTGGAAGGATTTCCATATGTGTGCCATCCTACAACACATTCCCGACTAAAGAGACTAAAGAGGGATGATTTTGATGGAGTTGGTATAAAAGAGAAGAGGTTGTTTTTGTTTGTGGGGGTATAAAAAAGAAAGAAAAGTATAGTGTTCAAATCTTACAATCATGTTTTTCGCTGCATGTTGTAGGATGGTACACATATTGAAATCCTTCCTTTGTTCTTTCCCCTTTTCATTTCCTTCTTGTTGACGAATAAGTAAGGTCGTAGGCGTCATATTTGAGAGCTTGCGCATTAACGATAGGATCTCTTATCATCATCAGAAATACATTAGTGCATCGGTGCTGAATGCATGCATCCTTACTGGCGGTCAACAAGCAAAGTTAATGTAATTCTTACGATAGTAAGAGAGTCTATTGTTAATTCCCGAGTTCTCAAATAACCGGTGTATTATCGACAAAGTGCAAAATTTGGACGGCACGCATCATGTGACAACTGTCGACATCGTGAACAGTATTAGCGAACTAGAATGACGTAGACTGCAGTTCAGAACAATAAAGATAAGTTGATAATTTAACTGTTTGAATCAATTGATAGCCTACAGTCAAATCGTATCTCACGATTGAATCCATTAATACCCTATAGTCAAATCATATCTCACGATTGAATCCATTAATACCCTATAGTCAAATCGTATCTCACGATTGAATCCATTAATACCCTATAGTCAAATCGTATCTCATGATTGAATCCATTAATACCCTATAGTCAAATCATATCTCACGACTGAATCCATTAATACCCTATAGTCAAATCGTATCTCATGATTGCTCTCTTTACCAACGTGATCGGAGGTAATGCAACAGTTTTGCTACATACGGTGGCCCTCTGCAATATATATGATATAGTGACATAATCTGTGCTATCAAAGCCCCGTGGGCATTTCATGATTATAGCAAGCCACCTATATGAATCTCTCCAGAAGACACCAAAGAAGAAGAAAATCGTTTGTGCCGGTATGGGATTTGTGTGAGATGGAGGATAGCGGGGTCATTTCAAGGTCAAAAGGCAAATTTTCCCGATTTTCAGTTGTGGTTGAAAATCGGTGTTGACCTCTCAAACTATGGGAAAAAACATCACATCGTTAAGAAATAAGCAGAGGTGTAACCGCTATAAAATTTTGTTTCGTTTTATTCGTACGTATGCATGTGGGACGCCAAACCTAATAATATAGAATAAGAATCCAAATTTAAATTTTCAGAACATTATACGGCATTTTTTAGAGGTATATGTGTACGACGATATTACTTCTTATGTCTCCTTAGACCCTCATTTTTCTCTTCATATTTACTGTAATTTTACCAGTTCTTTTACTCCGTTCTTTCTTTCTTTCTATCTTCTTTTTGTTTGTCTTTAGCTTCCCTCTCGTCTTTCTCTTATTGTCATTTTCTTCTTCCTGTCCTTCATCTTAATCCCCCTTCCTTCCTTTGCCTCATAAATGCCATCCAGTTTTTACTGCATCAGTATTATAGAGCTCTTTGCCAAGGTCACGCATGCATGTAACACGTGACCACCAGCCGCTCACTGACTGGATACCTCATCGTTTTCCAATCAGCGCCACGTCTTTCTACCAATCAGCGTGCTGCGCTGGCTTGCGCCGCCAACCCTGACTTGTAAACAGCCCTATAGAATTTGATCTTTGTAACTTACCCGTATAGAATATTAATGAATCCATCCGGGATAAGATAGAGATACCGGTGGCATTCATTACCATCGTAAATGATAGTTCCGTAAGCTTTCTGTACTTTGAATCTTTAATTAATAATTAAGCCTGAGATCAGCCGTAACACCGCGTATAATCCCGTGCCTTTTGTATTCTTCGTTTTGACTTTGCCCCTCTGCCTCGTCCTGTCATTCATTTTTTCCACACTCCATCGTGTCTGGACTCTGTAAATGAACTTTGAATCGAAGCAGTGTTTTTTGGTTTCCTCTCTTCGTCCAGCTGAAGAGCTCAAGAAAGATAATTTCGTTACCTTTCTGTTTCATAGCATATAGTCTAGAGCCATGACGGACTTGGCTTCACAAATCTGTTACAGTAGATTATATTGATAAAACTCCTATTTACAGACAAAATGACTGAGGAAACTAACCATGGCGGGAATCGAGCTTACAACTCTTTGATCCTGGTGTTTTGCGCCATTAGTATTTAGCCATGCTCCTTCTTCGTCGGTTGGTCGATCTCTCCCTCTCTCTCCCTCCCTCCACTCTCTTTTATCCTATCTTTCTCACAAACAGGCTCTGTCAGACAATGTTCTTTCTCTCTCTCTTTCTTTCTCTCTCTCTGTCTTTCTTTCTCTCTCTCTGTCTTTCTTTCTCTCTCTCTCTTTCTCTCTCTCTCTCTCTCTCTTCTCTGTGCATACGTGTTTTTGCATGTTTGTCTGTTTGTTGATGTTTCGAGACTGCGTGCCTGCGCAGGCTGTCAGCTCTGTATGAATCAATAAAATTCGTGCTAGGTTAGAGAGCCCTGATAATTTTGCCGAAAACATGTAGGTCTACATAAAGACTAATCACTTCGTCATTATCGCCCTGAAACAACAGCAATGGTAGTTCGAAACAGAAAAAAAATTATTTAATTAAGCGAGGCAATAAATCCAACCGCTGGGAAATTCCACTGAACGGCAAAGGCATTCGGCATGTTGCTGAAACTTTCAACAATTTTTTTCTTCCATGACGATATGCTCTAAGTGGAGCCATTGCTTCATTGGCGAAATTCTTTCGGTAAATTCGCACTCTGGCAGTTTTACGACCGTCTACCGATTTGTCTTCCAGTCCAGCCACTAGAATGTTATGGTCACCGTTGACGTGTAAAACAAAGAGGGTCGTGTAAATGCCTTCATAGAAATGCTTCTTTACAGTATTTGGCTTATTTGTTAGTGTTAAAACTTGACAGCGAAAACATACTTTGTAGTGGACGCCTCATTAGGAGGCAGGGCTTGGGATCTAGCGCGCTACCCCTTGGTCCCATTAGGCCAGAGCTTTAGATATCGGCCTTTACTAATAACTTAACACATGGTGGTGTTCTTTTATTGGGGAATCAGCGACTCTACTCCTCCGAAGATAAATAGAAATACATCNAAGATAGATAATATATATGTGAATGTCAGTTGGTGAAAGAAGAAAGTAACTTAATAAAAACACGAACATCTAGGACACTAACGTTGCCCCACAGTATGAAAAACTAAGTTAAGCGCTAGCCAACGCCGAAGCGCCAATCGGAAAGGAGCGGGAAAAAAAAAAACAACAACCCAAAAACGGATGGGTCGTATACTCCTGTTTTTAGTCTTGTGAAATATGAACTTGAACGTTACAACGAATAATATCGACGTATCTGATCTTCTCAGAACACTCAGCCTCAAGAGCCCCTTCCTTGTCTTGAAGTCTGAATGTCTTATACCTTACCAGAAAGCCTAAAAGTTGAGAGATATGATATTTCAAACTCTGACCCGTTTCTTTTTACAACAGCCTAATAAATACCACAACGAGATCTTACTCTCGCCAACACCGTTTCCATTGCTTTGCTCTTAGAAAACACAATAATATTATGATCCGTCGTTACGGTGGGTTATTTATCGTGACGTTCAGACGTTCAGAGGGACTTTTCTTTTACTTACAATCTGTCTTCACCCGAAACAGCGGTTGTGCAGTTGACCTCGATTTGATTTGCAATCCGCTTAATTGCAACATCCGCTCATTTTCTTTTTTTTTTTTCATAAGACAATATTGAATTTGCTGTAGAAAACTTGATAACGGGTTATCGCAGCTCTTTTAAACCGATTTTTTTTTGTTGTTTTCACCATAAGAAGCTGTGATAAAAAGTGAAAGTCGTTTGTACCGAAACAATTTAGCATTTTTATTCCTCCCCACCCCTCCATCACTTGATACGGTATGTGTGAAGTAGATAACCCCAGGGTTTTAAGAGCTGTTTGAATAACGCTTTTTGTTTAAGCCCTTTTGGAATTGTTGACAGAGCTGTGTAAGTTGCGATAAACTTCGTAAATCACTGTTAACTCCTCTGTTTGGAGAGCTAGGCGTTGCTGAAGTTCGTGTAAATCACTGTAAGCTCCTCTTGTAGTCTGTTCAAAAAGCTGTTGTGATTTACGTATCACAAAAAACATGTTGCTGTTGTCTGAACGAGCTTTAAAGAGATCTAGACTTAACAGATCTAGGAGTGGCATGATAGCGCCTGGCATTTTTGCGGTGCACATTGACGTAACAGTTTGCAAATTTGTCTGCTCATTAATTTATTAGATTTAGGCCTAATCTTTGCGAATCACAGTAGTTCGGTTTTGTATTTTTTGCAGTCATAGAGTCTAATCTTCTTAATCACAGCTGATCGAGAACCTGCATAAAGTTGCGATTAAAAAAAAAAGATAAACTATGGATATCTAGTGGCGTTTATATAAAATATTACGGAATCGTACTCTGTTGTCGGAAAAGTGTTATCATTAAATGGCGATTAAGTGGGCTTAGATTGTCATAATCTACCCCTATCTGTTAATGGTTTCACACTTTTACAACTTTGTATAGATATCCTAGCTTCGTGAGTGGATACACGTAGGCCTACATCGTCACAAGAAGTTTCGCACGTCATTCTTTCTTAACAGAAATGCTGATTTTTAATTTTTTTTGGAGGGGGGAGGGGGAGGAGAGGGGGTCAATCAGTGTCTCGTATTTATCTCAGTGCAGTTGTATATGATATTATATGCAATTTTAAAATAAAAATCCATTGCTTTCGACAATATGAGTCCACAATGTTCTATATCTGTGGGCGTGTTGTTTTCGTATGCAAAGCCACGTGGAAGTTTTGCAGTCACACTCAACTGATTTTTCTCTTGTATACAGAGCTAGGCAACAGTTTCGAAAAGAAGACCTGCTTGTTCAAGATCTCAACGTGGTCGTTACTGCGAGTACTTGTGATACAGCAGGAACTCATGAACTCGAATTTTCGCTAACCAGTCCGTAATATTGAAGTTTTCACAGTGTTTGAGTTCTACAGCTTTGATAACTATTTATATGAAGAAACAAGAGCCGCACCCCGAGACTTCATTCCAGTGAGTGAATCTGTGCCAGGATTCACGTACCCTCTTGAAAATCTCTGTTTTTCGAGGCAAAATTTATAGGAAATCCCCCTGATATGTATACCATATAAATTATGTAGGCTAGTTGTTTCCGTGTGCAAAGCCATGCAGAAGTCATGCAGTCACAGTCGATTGGTTTTGTTTACAGAGCTAAGCAGGAGTTTCGAAAACGAAGCCTACTTGTTTCCGTGAGATCGAATTTGCTAGATTGTTCAGGTTCCGCGGCTTTGATATAGAGAAACAGTAGACGAGACACGAGACTTTATCTCAAAGAGTCGAGCAGTGTCAGGGTTCGTGACGCGTCCTGGAATGCCAGAATCTTCTGGAGATCTCTTGGAATTTGTTCTGGAGGCGGGATCTCCCAGAAATCCCCTGAAAAATATAACTTTCTCCAGGAATCGCCTGAAAAATTAGTGCTTTCGAAAAAAAAAAAAATCTGGAAGTTAGTTTTCGAGGCTGAGACTGCCCATTGTCACAGAAATCGATTCCAACACGCCTGATTGTACGTGTGGAAAACTTGGAAATCTCCCGGAATCTCTCCAGGAATTCTCCTGGAAAATGGTTTCTAAATTGACGCATGAATTACGCTGCGCATTTACAAAAAAAAAAAAATAAAATACGTGTCGGGTAGAGGTCGCGAGTTCCTCCAGTTTTCGTTCTGTGGCGGCGTCGCCGGGCTTGTAGTCAAGATGCAGTTTGGTTGTTGACGGAAAAGTCAGTGAAGCATGTAAAACAAGGAGGGAATTGACGTGGTATAGATCTAAAATCGATAGCAGTCAAGTGTGTGAGAACGTATTGGAATCGTGTGGTGGACTGGAACGTTTGGTTAGTTAGAAAAGCAGATCTGAGTTTAGGGGAGGTGGGGCGGGGGTAGAGAGAGAGAGAGAGAGAGAGAGCGAGAGAGGGAGAGAGGGTATAATGAGTGACGTGTATATTGCTCAAACCAATGAACATTAAGATTGATTGATTGATTGATTGATTGATTGATTGATTGATTGATTGATTGATTGATTGAACTACATTGTTGCGAAATGACAAACCGAACATCTGCCTGCCTGCCTGCCTGCCTGCCTGCCTGTCTGTCTGTCTGTCTGTCTGTCTGTCTGTCTGTCTGTACGTCTGTCTGTCTGTACGCACTAGAATCTCATGACCTTAAACCTGACCTCCTCGTAAAAAGAGGTACAGGCTAGAACAGTATATTAAGTGATAAATATGACCGACTGATAATTTTGTGACACGAAAGTGATAAGTCAAATGGAAATTCCATGCACGTCAAAATTTATTTTATCTCATCTTTATTTGGATCGGTCTGATAAAGTGCAAGGAACATAACTGCACCGATCCTGGATAACTTAGTTCGGGTTTTTCCCCCGAAGTCTCGAGAAGGAATCCGTGTTTGATCTGCAGTGTCATCATCCAGATAAGTAAGGATTAGAGGAAAACGGGATCACATGTCTGCATCATACGGCTGAGTAACTGGCAGATGAGTGAAAATCGAGTGCTTACTTATACTGTATAGTGTATTACTGTATTATGAAATTATGAGGATTGGCCTATAGACTAAGCACATCTTAGTTTCAACTTTGCACTTTGAACTTCTGTCAGCATAAAGAGCCCTAACATAGCTTAGTCCTATTTTTTTTTTTTTTGGAAAAGGGNGGGGGGGGGGGGGGGGGGTTGATTCGCATAGCAGTTCCCATGATAGCGTTATGAAAACAGGCGCAGAATTCAGAAGACAGTGATGCTAAAATATGATTCCAAAAATTGATACTAATAATTGATACCAAAAAGATAAAAGATAAAATCAATTTTTATTTACCCTGATGGCAGTATGTTTTACAGTGGCATACTTTGTCATAGATTTCACTCATGATAATAGGTATATTACATATTATACAACCAGGCACAGAGTACATAATATTGAGATGTTATCATAAACCAAATTTAGAATACGGTCATTGTTAGCTGAAGCAGGGCAGCACCCCGGTCTCTTGTCTCCAACCCCTACACCAACACCCCCCNCCCTCCCACCCACTTGGGCTAGAAAACCAGGTATTCAAGTCACATGAGTCAGATGGGGATGTAGGAGTGAAGAGTCTTTGCCAAGGACACCACAACGTAAGCCGCCCGATCCGGGAATCGAACCCACAAACCCTAAATTTTTACAATCTTTAGTTTATGAGAACTGCTCCCGAGCGCATGGCCAATCCGCCTCCTGCATTATTATGATCTAGATTTGTACGTCGACGCTGACGATATCAAGCCGAAGCATATTGTGGAAAAACATGATCATATTGCCGGCGTTCCAGCGCATTGCAATAATCACCTGAATGAGGATTAAGTAATAGTAATAATAATAATAATAATAATCCGGTTTATAAGTCTTGCATCCAGGCTAGTGCCTGCTCACACTTTTATTATCCGGCATGCCTGATCATTCTAGGACTTTCTCAACTCGCTGTTGAGCATATAGTCACAGTACCACTGCCATTTACAGGCGCTGATCACTAGCATTCTGACAAATATCTTTCATATCTGAGGAAAATGCTTTCCCAAGGCACGTACAACACGACCGTGGTCGAGAATCGAACCCAGGACCTTTAGATCTTTAGTCCAAGGCCGCAACCCTTCGGCCACGCAGCTCCACAAAGAAAGGACATGATTCAGATATCTAAAAAGGAAAAAAAAATAACGAAAAACAAACAAACCTCGATCATGTTTATACAAGCAGTCGCCACTTACATTATTCTAACCGTTGTTTAGCCGGATTTGGAGATAGAATAGCGTGGGCGTAATATTTACGAGAAGCCACTTTTTTGAGTCATAAATTTTTAAGTTTAGAACTAGAATACACATAAGCAAAGTGACAGTACGTGAAGATTTTTAGTGTAGCTCTTGATGTATTGAGTTGTATCTTGCCTATACACTATAAAAGTTTTGAGATTTAAGAGTGTGTATTGCAACAACAAAAAAACAAGTGGGGNGGGGAAGAAGAATGTCATATCTCTTGGAGTGTTCTGAATGAGTTCGAAAATTATCTACGTGCATTTTGCTGTCTCAGTTATATTCCACTCTGAAAGGGCATCGCAAAACTTAATAAGAATGCCCAGATTCCTCTTAAAAGTTAGCTGTGGCAAATGGGAGAGAGGGATGGCTGAAGAATGCGCGACATGTCATCGCGAAAGTGTCATATTAAACAGACGTTCGGAGTATGAAAGTAAATAAGAGGCCTGACGGGACACATCACTAACTTGAATTCAGTTGCACGCTTCATTCGGAAATACTTTCTTCCCCCGCCCTGGATTTCGCAAGTAGAGCATCTTATTCTAGGAAAATCGGGACGGTCATCTTCTGGTGTTCTACCCTAGTCTCAAGTAGTCATTGAACCATGCTATGTGTACCACGTTGTACCATGTCTGGACAAAAATAACTGACCTTTCCGGAAAGCTTAAAAAAAAAAAAGGATTTCCACGTGGTTAAACAAAGCCAGCCGACGCCCATGTACTTGGCGGCTGTCTTTTCTAATGACAACGCTCGTTTACCAATAACTATAATTATTAAAAGCATTACTCAGTTATTCACACTTTCGAGCCTCACTCTCAGACCATGGACAAATGCTGGATTGTTTGCCCTGGCTGGTTGATTCGGAAAGGTGAGCTGATGGTCAGGAACACTCAAACCGTTTCATAACAAGCGTTTCCGTTTGAACACAGCACGGCTCGGTGCGGTGCCCAAGAATTGCCTTTCGGCACTCCGATATATATGTTTCTAGACCTAAGTACACTCCGTCTTGCTCTGTCGTGTTTAAACAGAAACCGCTCATTATGAAGCTAGTCTTAAAAGTTCACGGTCAGAGAACACAGTCGGCATTGACTCGAAACGTAGGCCGTAGATCGGTCGATAAATCAAAACGATCGATAGCTTCGATGGAAATTTCGATCTGCGTGAAGATATTTTCTGCTCTCGTTTGATTGAACAGCTGAAATCGATTTGGTTCTGGGTCCTACGACCTGCGGTAACGTGAGTGTTGTGAAGGTGTGTGTGTGTGACTTATGGACGAGCAAACAGCGGCCTTGTTTGATTTTACTCATTGACTCACGGAGGAAAGATAAGCAAGCACAAACAACCCTCAGCATGTTCATAGGCGGGTCAAGGGACGGGTGTGCACCGACGTGCGGGGAA
>JAWQUT010000033.1:2378463-2443006 GCA_033807755.1 Ellobium chinense
GTTAGCTTAGGCTAGAAACACTTCAGACGGGCTCTACCATAAGCCGGGTTAAGATTTAAAATTGACCTCGGCGTAAAACTTGCCTTATACACCGAATCTCCGAAAACTACAAGACTATAGGGCTTGTAGTCCTATCCTTCAGGCAACAGTGAACAAAGCCAGTCATAACAATGAGACCTTACCTGAACAGTTAATGAATGACACCAGGTCATATATAACTAATCTCTAAATATTTGACACGTATTTCTTATTGTAACAGGTGTCTTTTGTCTTTTCTGTTTTTCATTTTGTAGGTTGCTGTTTCTTTTAAAATGCTTCAGCGATTGTTACTGTCGTTGCTGTAATATTATTATTTTAGTAAGGTGTACGTGCTTAATTAAGGCGGACCTCTTTCTAATCAATTTGCTTCGTTTTTCTAGTCTCTCCCCCTTTCTCTCTCTGGCTCACTCCCTTTGTACTCTTATCTTTCCCCGTCAATCTTTTTCTTCTTTTGGATTTTTGTTGTTAGTTTGTCAAGTTTGGCATTCTTTTTTTTTTCTGTGGAATGTTGTTGTATGATGTATACTAGCTTAATTAACCCTCTAAGACCCAAGAGTGAACATACTGTTAGAAAATGTATGTTTATATGTACTGAGTAACGAATGCACATGGCTTTGTTTAATACAATATTAGAGACAAACGTTTAAAATTCTAAGCACAGTTATCATTCTGTGGTCACAGAGGCCATATTATATGAGTATGGTATGCTGGTTCTTTGAGGACTACATTTTATCATAATTCAATATATTCTCCAAACTCATGTGTCAAATATGGAACAGCAGGTCCTGCAGGGTTAAAGGCCCGTATAGGGTATACAAGGAGAGGAGAGGCGAGATGGGACACTTCACTAATTTGAGTTCAGTCGCACGGTTCACACCCGGAAGCGATATTTTTTTTAAAAGTTCACGAGTTCAATTTGTTCTAATGCACAGAAATATTGCAGATCGCTAGTTTATCATACCCCCCCCCCCNNCCCCCCCCTTTTCTCTGTTCCCCGAGGGTTACGGTAAACAAATAACTATGCATGAGTATCTACGAAGTCCATCAACACAACGATCCTTGAGCTTAAGGCTGTGCGTTGGAAAGTAAACCCCACTTACAAATTGCCGAGGGCACTGTCTTGTCTCGGATGCGTGGGCCTTCATATTTCAAATACGTGAAGTTTTTATATCTCTTTTCTTTACCCTAACGTTCGGAGGGGTAATGACCCAGCGATGTGCAAAATTTTTATGCAGTATGTTTTGTTCGTGAATTTCGGTAAAACAAACAACTGCGACAAAAAACAAAGCAAAAAAAAAGAAAACAATAGCGCTCCGATGTGAAATATGCGATTATATTCAAATTAATGAAGTGTCTCATCATATCTTTTCTCTTTATCTCCCTTCATATCCCAGACAGGCTTTTAACTGTTTTGGAAAATCCATGTCTAATTATTTTGTTTCGTGCATACAGTGTATTTGATGTACTTCAGGGTTTTGAAATGATCTGGGCACTTCTGCTATAAATAGAAGGTTGAGGGGGAAGACCACTGGCGTAGGGTCAAGTGGAGTGGTTATTTTAAGTCTTCTGGCCAGTAGGACCCAACACCCATTGCTGGCCAGTCAGTCACGTTCGATCTGCCGTTAATTTCTTATTGATTTTTTTGATCTACCAGTCCAACCAGTGATTCGAAACGCGCTTCGTTATGTGACTCACCTAGTCTTAAGCCGGTGTAGGGTTAGGAAGTGTGCCAAGTGAAAGGATCCCTGTAGTGGAATCAAAACTGCCGTTTTATGAAAGAAAGATCGTATGTACCAAAATGACAAATTTACAGGAGGTATATTAAAACTACTGAAAGAAGGAAATGGTCGAATACAACTTGTATGACACTGTTCACTTATGACCTTATGACCTATGATGTGTGTGTATGTGTGTGTGTGTGTGTGTGCGTGCGTGCGTGCGTGTGTGCGTGTGTGTGTGTGTGTGTGTGTGTGTGTGTGTGTGTGTGTGTGTGTGTGTGTGTGTGTGTGTGTGTGTGTGTGTGTGTTGTTTCTCCCGTTTTATTCATTTATTTTGCAATTTTTTTTCATCAGAATGTGATATGCTATTATGTTTGGTGTTCACATCAGCACTCAGGGAAGAGAGGCACTTATGTCCTCTTCCTTTCTCACCCCCTCCCTCACCAGACCTAGTGAACGGCACTAGTAACAGTATGTCGTCAGCGTTGTGTGAAATTCTTATTTGCGTACGTGTGGTCCTTTGAGAGCATTTCATTGAGGATCAGGTAGCATTAGCAACTAACTGTACAAGATCTGTATAATTCCCTGCTTATCCTGTTGATCTCATATAAAACATCCCTTGTTCACAAGGTTATCTGACATGAAAGATCTTGGCAAAGTTAATTTTTTTGTTTTTAGCATTAACAACTAACTGTACAAGATCTGTATAATACTCACCTCATCCTGTTGATCTCATATAGAACATTTCTGGCTCAGAAGTTATCCGTTATCAAAGATCTTGGGCTTAAGTACAGTTTATAGGGAAGTCGGAGAGACCTATTTGAAATTGGAGGTTGCTTGTCTTTAATTTATAGCCTATTAGCGGTTTACTTGGCTTAACCTTATATTACAGCTTGTTGGTCTAGCTATCTCATTGCTAGTTCGCCGTTCCCTGACATATTTTGCTTAGATAATGTGCACTTAATGCCTCTAACTGCTTATGATACAGTAAAACCCTGATAGGAGGGCCTCAGGTCAGCTCACCTGGTTAGCGCGGTCGATTGTTGCAAGTGCCGTCCTTGCCCTTTACTTAATAAAATGAAATGACTGAGATCTTGCGCATTAACAATGGGATCTCTTAACACCGTAATAATTTCTTTAGTGCATTGGTGCTGAATGCACCCTTAGCAATATTCAATGGGGAGAGTTACTGTTATTCTTACGATGGTAAGAGATCCCATCGCTATTGCGTAAGCTCTCAATTGTTTAAGCAATCTTTGGATAACTACGTCCTTCCACTCTTGTTCCATCTCAGTCGTGTAAATATTTCTGTAAACACCCTTGCCATTCCTGAACAAATAACATAAATTATGTAGTTCGACATCTAAACGATTAGTGGATGGTTTCCATGAATGAAAATCACTCCACCTATGTTATTTTCCTTCCTTTCTTTGTGTCCTGCTAATGACTGATCGTTTGTTTACATGCATTCATCACCTCGGGGTTGTCACTTCGATCAAATACCTGTCAGCCAGGTAGACTCGAATGTCTTTCTTAAATGACACATGTATCACTGACTTAAGTCAATAAGCTTCTTAATTGCTGTGTGAAGTGTGCAGTTATATTGTCCTGTGAAAATTACGGCCTCAGAGACGGATCTGTGGGGAAGGGGGTTCCTCGGCCGTGCCACCCCTCTCCCAACGGGATCGATCGCTTCGGGGAGAGAGAATGAGAGAGCGAGAAAGAGAGAGAGATATGGGGGAGAGGGAGAGAGAGGGGGATAGATAGATGGATAGATAGATAGATAGAGAGAGAGAGAGAGAGAGAGAGAGAGAGAGAGAGAGAGAGAGAGAGAGAGTATGAATCCACCCTGATCTGAAGTCCAAACTGGCATGTCTGGTGCCGAGATTCTCAGATATCGCGATATAAATTTAAACTTCGTGATTCAGTTACCGAAAGTATCGATTCTATTTCCTAAGAATCGTTTCACAGCTTTAATACTTTCAGTACATGCATCGATGGAAGTGACTTCTGTTGACGATTTCGATACTAGGTTACGAAAAAGCTATGTAAGGTACTACGAGTACATATGATTTGCAGTGACTTATCACACACTCACATACTTCCAGGCAAATGATGTCGTCATGTATGATACATATATACTGCCAGTTTTCTGATCGCTTCATAGTTTGTGCTGTCACAGAGTTCTTTAAAAGTAGGTTATAATAGTTACCTTTCGTCTGACCGTTAGACAATGGCAAATAAAGTAGTGGAACTCTTCACCCACCTCACTTTGGCATAAACAACAGGTTATCTTCTTCAGAAGCAAGTGAATATCTTACCCACCCCAATCGTATTCCTTGGACCTCCCAACTTTTCAAACTGTCCCCATCTCCCTAACAGTGGACCTTTAGCCCGGCTTATCTTCTTCTCCAGCGAACCGCATCCTGTAATTGCCTTAGCCTATTAAACCGAACCCATATATTCACAAGAAACGCTCAAAACATTGACACTTTTTTGACTTGTGTCAAGGAACGTTTAATGGAAGGTCAGCCTTAAACGCCGAAATCATTTTAGTGTAAACAAGGGCTGAATGTCGCCAACCCAAGGCTATGTTAAACTCAGGGGCGTAGCTCGATATGACGGTGAAATAGGGAGAGGAGGAGTCGATTGGGCTTTCGAAAGTGTGAAGTCACTGGATATGAGTCTGTTCAGTATTGAGCGACAGGACGTGGGATTCTTTTAGGTAAAACAACTGAAATGAGTTGAGTCTCAACATTTAAAATAATCACATAACTAAATGATTGGACCATTTCTGTCGTGAAAATAGGTCGAATGTCGTAAAAGGGTTAGCTTGAAAAGATTCCAAGCAATCGGGCACGAGACTTTTTTTCATTGTTTAACTCATCAGTTTTAGTACATAGGCTCAAGGCTAACCTTAAATATAATACTGTAAAATAATACTATACAGACTAATAGTTATTTTATCGCTTTCGTAGTGAGCGTGTTTCGAGTGTAGGTATAAATGCAGAGTAACCAGCTTTGAGGTAAATACAGTTGAAATATGGATCTGATTTACAGTCGAATTTGGTCTGACACCATCTGCCGTGGCGACTTGGCGTCAAACTTTCGTGTTCCTTATGTATTGCACCTCCAAGTGTCGACAATTTCGACTACCATTATAAGCCCCAAATGATGTAAAACTGTTTTTTGTCCAGGTTATATCCGGTGGGAAAGACACCTTCCTCTCCTCCCCCAGGTCATAAAATTTAAAAGGGGAGGGGGGGGGAGATTTGTAAATATTTGGAGGGATTTTACGTTTTTCTTACGTATTCCAAACTCAGGAGTGCAGGAAAGAAGGGGAGATCGGCGATTTTGAAATTGAAGGGTCGAATTGCGCGCTCGTTCACTGTATTTTTAAGGAGGGTTTTGAAATTGAAGGGGATCGCGCGGTCTGGAGATAACACACAGATAAGGAAAAACATTACACGAGCGTAAAGCGACCGTCATTTGGCCAAACTGAAACCTCGTAAGGGTGTTTAATGGATTTTCAGCCACCCATAGAGTTAAAACAAGTCCTTCCTGGTTTCGAGTACACGATTAATCTTTTTCAAAGCAGCTCGAAGCCAGCTACCAAAAAAAAAACCAAAAAACCAACAACTTTTAAGCTGCGACCAAGAAATAATACCGGTAACCTTATAAATCTTGAAAACCTCTTCTCTCAAAAAAAAAAAAAAAATCCCAAAATCAGCCCTGTCTAGGACAACCGCTTTTCTGAGAACAAACCGTATAAACAGGTTCCAGTGTACTTGTAACTACGTGACTGCTTGGTTTAGCTGTCCCTGAATTTGAACGTAAAGATGTGAATGATACTGTTACAACGGATTATCCGATGACCCCCATGTTTTCTACGCCTAGCGTGAACTTAATGATGCATGAAAAGAGTGTAGTGTAGACAAGACATCTTTATCTTGTCATGTTGACAGTTAGAGCAGGGTAGACTGGTTTTCTTCACGGATGGCTGCCGGGGTTGCCAGACTATTTTAACGAGTGGGAGCCAAATTTCATAATAAACGGATTAAAAAAAAATAATTCGGATAAGACCTGATAGGATCAGAATCTGACATGCGAGAACGACACGAACTTTTCTACGAACTGTCTGTGTATAGGTGCCTTTGGTGGGTATTATAATTACCATAAGCTTTTCTACATGAATTTAGAGCACTATAATGAGAAATGATTATACTGTGGAAACAGAGATCGTTCTTTTGTTCTCTGGGCAATTATAACAGAAGTCCGATCACTTGAATTACCTGTCTGAGAGAATAAAAATATGTTTCGTATACAAAGTTGGTCACTTTTAACCTAAAGTCCGTTGACGCGAAAATAGGAGGCCAAAGAACTAGCCTTTATTTGGGAGCTAAAAATTTGGTATTTGGCTCCAAAAGAGCCCAGTCTGGTAACCCTTAGGACGGCCTTGTATGACCGACTTCACCGCGTCAGTCGAGGTTAAGGTCCGCAGTTGATTAAAGACCAATGGAATTAACTACATACCTACGACGAGCTGCTCGTTCTTGAACATACATGGCATAGTTTTATACCTTTCTTTGTTGTTGTTATTGTTGTTTTTTTCCTTTTGGGGCGAGAGAAAGAAGAGCGAACGAGGTGGGGGTGGTGGGGAGGGGATGGGATTGAACGAGGGTACATAATAATAATTTTTTTTTTTTAAAGGCATATTGGATGCATTTAAGATAATGTTCAGGAATATGCATTTGTTTGTTTGCTTGTCTGTTTGTTTGTTTGTTTGTTTGTTTGTTTGATGGTGTGAACTAAGGGACAAAATTCAGAGTGGGAACGCGAGTAGAAATCTGTCGTTTTGTTCTTTGATTTGTATTTTTTTTCTTTAACCTTTGCCGGCATGAGGATTTCTTTTGCTGTCATTGTCAGTTAACAAGAAAGCCCATCGTCTGTAAAACTGTCCTAATGCGTCTCCTGGTTAAGCCAGCCGCCTGGTTAGCTCATTTCCATTTTCAGCGTTGCCTCGTGTCCCAGTATGGGGAACGTGGCTCATTAATATTGCAGTTAATGCAATTTAACATGCTTGGTCCAGAGGATGATTGTCGTCGCGTCAGAGGCATCAACGGCCAAATAATATGACTGTCTTTAGGATAGTTAGTAGTTCACTTTCTTCAACAGCGAGGAAAATAACGAAAACTATGATAAGAACAATAACAACTACAACAATAACAGCAACCTCATCATCATCATCATCATCAGCAGCAGCAGCAGCAGCAGCAGCAGCAGCAGCAGCAGCAGCAGCAGCAGCAGCAACAGCAACAGCAGAAGCATCGTATCGAGTGGCGCAAACACAAACAAACACAAAAAAGAAAATCAAAAACTTAAAAAACTCTAATCTTATTTAGCTGAAACTTTACATGCAGACTGTGGATGTTATGTGCGAATGCTGCAAATTCAAATTATCTACGTGCCATGATTATGTCACGGCTAAAAAGTTAATGTCAGATTTTTCTTACGAACTTGATAACCTCACATAATCAATACTCTTGACTTCGTCTAGCGACAATCAAGGCAATCGCATTTTCTGCTTAATCGCAACATTTTCCTCGTAACGTGATGTTATATTTCTAAATAAAAGTTCCGAGATAATTGCAGCTCCTTTTAATGGAAATGTTTTCCATGTTCTCAAGGAGTTGCTAGTAAGCAAAACTGACTGTACTTAGTACTATGGACTTGTTCCTTGGACTTTGAGGGAAATCTGGTGTCCGACAACTGGCGCGATCGCAAATGACTTTTTGCTAAGATTAACCACATCTAAGGGAGAAAAATGCACCATTCAGCATTTTGGTGTGCAAGTTTTTCCATGGAAACTACAATGCACATATGGTGATAATTTGCGCATCATATTATACGCATTACAACCACTGGGAACGTATAGTGCCTCCCATTAAGAGAGTTCAGGTTAGTGACCTTTGCCCTTTGCGGTGGTGGCGTCAGGGGACACTTACTTTAAGAATCATAGATCCGTGACTGACGAGGAATGTTTTTCTTTTCTGTTAGTTCGGCATTACCGATGTAGACCGTTGAGCTGGCCCTGACGATACCGAGTTAGTTAGGTTGGAATCGATACTACATATAGATTGATTTCATTGGCCAGAGGGCAGTTGCATCCAGTCGTCACAGGATCCTTAATACACACACGGTATAATTAATACAGAACATTCATTTACACAGTCTCCATTCTTTCCTAGCAGTTGTTCGTAATTCCATTCATTATACAGTGGAGCACGGATAATGCGTACATCTTGGGACCGACTAAAAATGTACCTATTAGCAGAGGTACGTATTAACCATACACGTGCCCTTAGTGAAGAAAAATCGCCACCAAACATACTGTATTCAGTATCGGTGTTTACATACAAAGGAGCGCTCCATGGTACTGTATTTTTTTCCTATTGACGTTTTTGTAAAAGAAAATTGAATGGTCGTCACAGAAATTTCGGCAGCGTTCATAAGTGGACGCCTTTGTGGAAGTGCTCGCTAAGCCGTGCGCAATCTTTTCTTTTTGTCTTCAAATCTCCATGTCTCTCATAGTGACATGTCACATGTTGTGAATGGTTTCTTGATTACGAAACTCATGGTCACGCCATGCTAATATCATTATGGGAAGCGCTATCCGCAGTAACACTGCAGTGTTATTGCACCTCTTGCGGCGACGAGTTCCGTCTGTGTCTGGGAAAAGTGCCCAAGCATTCTCGGCAGTGTCATTGCGAAAAGCCACTTCGTATCCTGATAATACCGAGTTAAGCTTTACCACTTTTATCTCATTCGGTGAAGCAAGATTTTTAGAAATTAAACTTCGGGATGAAAAAGTGGTAAAAAGACCGCCCCAGGGTGAATAATTAGTGTATTTTCATCCGGAAGTATTATTCCTGATATTGCGGTGTTGCAGTAATCGGACGCTAAGTAGACTCTACATTAAGTACTTGACCTTCTCCGTGCCTTGTAGCTTACACATGGTTCACCTCAGTTCAAGAACCTTGTATGTGTCATTTTTATAAGTTTGAAGGCTACAGAGCAAGAAAACATATCGGTGTTTGTTTGTTTGTTTGTTTGTTTGTTTGTTTGTTTGCTTGTTTGTTTGTTTGTTTGTTTGTTTGTTTTTTTTGTTTTTAAATTAGAGCATGATGCAAGGACACGCACATATGCTATAGTATTTCACGAGCTCACAGCCGGCTGTTTGTAGCATACCGATAGATGTGTTTTTTTTGTTTCATTTTGACAAACACTCGCTTCCGTCGACCTACTTCTTCAAGTACCATGTCGCCATGCGTAGACGATCATAGACCTCCACTTGTATCTGTCTGCAGTCCAGCTAAACACTTCAATATTGCTTTGTGCTTTCATTATCCAATTTGTCACTCCAGCCAGAATTTTCTCTTTTTCTCGCAATATCTTCTTCTGCTTCGTTTACCCTTTAGTTTTCCAGTTGTTACCAGGTTGGGCAGAACTGAGATAATTAGTATGTGAACTTAAGTTCAGTTCACGTGACCTTGATCTGAGCGTAATAACCGCTTTGGACGAATTGATCTGAATCTGAACTGTAGGTATCCAAAGTTAGAACTACAGAAGAGAAAATGTGAGTTGTGCAGTGAAATAGAGGATGAATATCATTGTTTGATTAAATGTCAGAGATTCAAAGTCCTACAAAGTAAATATCTGCCATGTTCTTTGAAAATTAAACCAAATAAGGTACGATTTATTAATATGTTTCAAACAGACGAGCCCAAGCAGACACGGAAATTAGCAATACTCTGTTTCAATATTTTAAAAAGCTAAAAAATTGGCATGTAAAACTGTGCATCTCCTGGCAAATTATCAACTTTGGCAGATAGGTACAAAGGTATGAGTATTCCTTTTCTTAAAATTTGTTTTTGTTTTTGTTGTTCTTGTTTTTTATTTCTCCTTTTTCAGACTTTCTGAACAGTTGATATGTATTGTAATGTGATTGGCTTCGGCATATATAAACTTGAACTTGAACTTTATTGCATGCTTAATCTAAATTTTAATTATCTACCTACATTTCAGTTCAGTTCACAACTATCTCGAAAACCAAAAACAAATGCCGATTTCGAAAAACCAAGGAGTACAAATCTGATCTGAAAACTATTCAGTTTTCATAGAACTAAGCTAAACTTAATCTTAAGGCTTTTCCCCCTTAATTAACTGAACTTGATCTGAACTAAATTTTTCGGTGAACTTGCCCAACCCTGGTTGTTACCAACAGGACCAGTAGGCTTTGGGAAAAGACATTTAAGAGAAAAGGGCCTTGGCCAAGTTAGCAGATACACGGATGTTGCATTGGGTTTGACGCTGTAGTAACGTTCGTCCCTTGAAGTCCTTACCCAGCAGTTACTATACACTTGATCTTCGGTACTGATTAGTGATTAGTGATTACGCGGCACAGTTAAGTGGTCAGTCAGTAGGCCACTCTGTTATCATCATTCTGACCTGTAAGTCACTCTGATAACAGGTCAAATGATAAGGGTGCTATTGTTTCAGATAACACTCAAGACTCAAAGGGTTAAAAACGAGTCCGACACATTTGTGTGAATGCGCTGAAAGCAAAAGCCCAGAAATGAGTAAAGTATTGACCATGGAAGGCATCAACTCAACCAAAATCTAGCTTCTGTTTTTATAAAGTAGAAATATGTGACATCATCACACCCATATCGAAGGCAGAATGATGACGAAAACCAGATGGTCAACAAACGACATTTTTTTTTTTTTGCAAGTTCAGTCTGCTGCCACACATTTTTTTTTTAGATACGCCTGTTTTAATGTTAGTACAGTAATAGCTAACAAAAGGAAGCAAATAATAGCTAACAAAAGGAAAGCAGATAATAGCTAACAAAAGGGAAGCAAATAATAGCTAACAAAAGGGAAGCAAATAATAGCTAAGCTAACAAAAGGGAAGCAAATAATAGCTAACAAAAGGGAAGCAAATAATAGCTAACAGAAGGAAGGAAATCATAACAGAACATGTATGTTGACAATTTTATTAGACAGGAGCCGAGAACTCCAGCGCTTGAATATATGCCAGTTTCGTTCAACCGCAAACTGCCTTTGGTTGAATACTGTGCCGATTTCAGTGTTCTGTCAGTTTAGAACAAGCAATCACAAACTATCAGTAGAAACCGGGAGATAATATAGAGTGTAAAAACTGAGTATGTCTTTTATGTTAAAAAAGTGTAGGCGACGAATTGCACGATTTATTTTAACGTGTGGATGTTTGCAGAGGGAAGAATGAAATAGTTTCCAAATTATGTTAGACGTAATTTAAACATGATGAAATATAGGGGATTACTAAGAACTACAGGATAAAAAGCGTTAAAGAATATTTATGTTAAAAAAAAGTGTATGATATAATTTGCACCTTTTATTTGAATGTGTGAATGTTGCAGAAGAAAGAAATGAAGTAGCTACCAGGCTATTTTAGACATAATTCAAACAGGATGAAATATAGGCGATTACTAAGAACTGCAGGATCCAATTCCTTAAGGAATTTATGTGCACTTATTAAATTAATAATGTCACGTGTAAAACCGCGTATCCTCAGTATATATATTTTTTTAACAATTTAGTACGTTGTGCTCCTTATGTTGTAATTGTTATACTTTATCTGTAATTTGCTCAAATGTATGCTTTGTATACCTGAGCTAATAAAGTTATTGTTATTGTTATTGTCACCATCACATTGAACGACGATTTAATAACATTGCACTTAAGATTTTTTTGGTTTCCGCATAGCTACTTTGGCCTAACTTATATGGACCATTTCGTCTAAATGACAGGGTCTCTTTATCAGAGTGTTATCAAAAGTGAAGCAACCTTTACGTTATCTTTGTGGACCATGTGATGGCTGGTACGAGGTGAATCGGGATGTTTGCTATATTTAGCGTGGTGTAGTTTCATAATGTTTTGAAATACACGGGAATTTGTCTTGCGGATGCAGACTTCGGTCCCAATTTAAAATGTTGACTTAAGCTATTTGTTTGGGTGGCATAGCAATTACAGCGATGAAATAGCGAGTTAGATACTAGTCTACTACAGCTGATATTGACAGTTTATTGCAACTTTTGAATCGAGCTTGTTCTAGTCTGTCTCTTTGTGTGTGTGGGTGGTCGATCGGTCTGTGTGTGTGTATGTGTGTGTGTGTGTGTGTGTGTGTGTCTTTGTGTGTGTGTGTGTGTGCGTTTGTGTGTGTGTGTGTGTTTGTGTGTGTGTGTGTGTGTGTGTGTGTGTCAGTCTGTCGATCTGTCTGCCTGCCTGCCTGCCTGCCTGCCTGCCTGCCTACCTACCTGCCTGCCTGTCTGTTTTTTTTTCTTCAGACCTTCCTACAGTATCATTGTCTTTGTGCACACCACTCCCCTCTTCCCCTTTTCCTGGTGCTTCGGCAAAATGTCAATTGGAAAAAAAATTCATTCTTGCCTTTTCCTTCCTAGGAAAAAGTCAATTGGAAAAACGTAAACTCTTGCAGAACGATAGCGACTTCGAGAATAATATTGATTTTAAAAATATGAGAATGTAACCAGACATAGCATATTTTGTACAAAAAGTTATGACTTCATTAAAGATGACATAAACAAGAAATCATAGATGTTCCGAAAGAAGATAGGTTAGATAGACCAGAAGAGATCATGACGTGCCAGGTTTTCCTGCAGTGGTTGCCAAAGTATGGTCAAATTTGACCACCTCGGTGCTTCATCTCACTCAATCGTGAAACCACTGCCTGGCTTGTGGCATTCATAGGGTTAAACGAGTGTCTGGAGTCATGAAAAATCAATTTCGCGTTGTGGACTTTCCGTAGCTGCTCACAAAATATGTTTGTCTTTACTTAAACTCGATCTGCGTGAACACAATAAATACAATAGTACACCTATAATGTACAATGTTCTGAAAACGTGTGTATTACTCGTATGAGGTATTATCAGACGGGTCAGTTACACCACGTGATATAGGGATTGCTAGGCTATTTTGATAAATGACGAGTAATCATACATGAGCAGAGCATGTAAACAAACCAACGTGTAGTGTGAGCAAGATTTCCTAGGTCACGTGATGGAGCTGAAAATACCTCATTAGACCACTGTTTGGTCACAATATATTCTTATGCTTTAAAACTTCGACCGTATGTTCATGCGGCAGCTTCCAGCCGGGCTGGCGAAAATTTGCAATTGTTATTGTAATGCAAGCAATCTCTGTACCTGTATGAAACAGAATGTGGCGTGACAAATGCTAATATCATGAAATTAGAATTGACTTTCTCTGTCCCTTTTTTTTTTTCCCCCTCCAAATTTTTATCTGGCAACTCTGTTCGGCATGTCTGGTCACATTTATTGGGGAATTGCAAGAGCTGCAGTGCACGTGACGAAACCACTTTCTCACCATAGAGTGGAGCTCTTCTACATTGTTGTTATGTTCCACATAATAAGTTCAAGTTCAAGTTCAAAGCTTTATTTAGGCTAGTAGCCAATACTCCTGACAATACATGGCATGAATCAAAATTCATAACAATGGAAAAAAAAAACAAGCAAGAAAGAAGAAAGATGGGAAGAGAGCAAAGGAAGAAGGAAAGAAAGAAAGAAACACATACTATAGCGGTAACTGACCTGTCCAGATCCCATTCGCTTCCCTCTGTCACCGCTTGCGGTTTCTTAGGCAAATCAATAACTCTTTCATTCTTTAACAATCTAATATCATAAGTTATTCCATCCATCTACATGTACACGCACTGTTAGTTTCATATCTCGCATTTACATAGACTGCTATACTGTTACAGAAACTATAATTACCGTCCGTATTTGGTCGCCGTAGAGCAAGAGTGGACCATCCTACATTTTTGCAAGTAGGCGATTTTGGCGGTAAAGAGATATTGACTCAATCCTGCTATAAATATCGGGTTAAATTGCTATGTTTGGCCTGTGGGGACTTCTAACACCATCTTTTCTCTTTTACAAGTCTTTATATAACTCAGTGGCATCATAAACATCATCCTTCAGCTTCTCAAAACATAACAATTATGGGATGGTCTACTCTTGTTCTACAGCGACCATTATAAACTGTATTAATATTCATCTTTCTCATATTGGATTTTCTGTGAGGATGAGAAATCGCTCTTTTCTATGGGTTGCCGCAATCTAGAATGGTACCCTCACTACCACCGCCTCATCTCGGTTTTGCAGTGCATATGTTTGGTCCATACAATAGGTTATTAACTTCTTCCTTTTATATGATACTACTGAGATTGAGGTTTCCCTCCCCTGCTTGAGAGTGAGCGGCCAGATTCACAGTAAGCAGACATTTTTTTTTTTTTTGCGCCCCCGCCCCAAGGGTTAGGTGGGATGAGCGGCATAACGCCTGGTAACTTTTCTCCTATTTGTTGGTCACTCTGTGTATCTATGTCAAACCACCAGGGACGTGCAGGACCACACTGCTGCACACTAAAACGACACACAGAACTGCTTATGTGCTGCTCACGTTGTGAATTATCGCCATCGCAGCACACCGCCTATTGCACTGTAAAAACATCTTCGACTAGATGGGATAACAGAGGGCATTTGATAATCCTTATGGGGGAGAGGCGGCTTTCTAAATCCCCTGGGGCCCCGCCGCTTAGGCGGGGAAAACAGTATACCCCCTCAGTTCTTTTTCTGCTCAATTTAGGTTATCTTGCCAAATCGGCTGCTGTGCACGAAACCGTCTGGATTAGAACGACGGACAAAGAGATAAATCCAGCCAGCCAGTATTAGATTTGCGTTTTATTTCGAAGATAACTCTTTATTACGACAGCACAGCAGGTAATAGTTGCACAATTTGTGGACACACGCTGACACAAAAAGTTATCGGTAATGCTAATTTCTACTTTTGTTTTGACTTGAGGGTAGGTGGGGTTGCGTAATTTCAAGTATGTTATCATATCTGAAAGAGATATTTAACACCATTCTTATATCTAAGCCGTACCAGAGAAGGATTTACCTCCTCTCCGTGCTGACGTAAATCCATGATTTTTATGGACACTCTTTTCCGTTACGCTGTGGTGTTTTTTTGTGTGTGTGTTGTTGTTTTTTTGTTTATACTTTAATGCTCAGCTATTCAAAATAATTTGAAGACGATAATCTATTCAATCATTTTTATGTATTTTTGCACCCCCTCCAAAATTTAAAAAACAAAAAAAAAATTGTCTAACATTGCTCGAATCGACGTGATACTTTGCACGTGCCTTCCTTCTGCTCAACATAAAGTCGTTTTATGGTTTATGCTCACCGAAACAGTGTTTGTGTGTTGCTGTTATTATTGTGGTTGGTGTTGAAATTGTTGCTGCTGCTGCCTGCTGCTGTTGTTGTTTAGTTATTGACTGTAATGTGAACCCGGAGCACGAATGCCATTTTCCGCACGCCCAAACCATATCGTCTATCGTCAGCAAGGTCATGTCACACCGCAGCGAATGACAGCTCAGTGCATCAGTACGCTCTGTAAAACACATGTTAACTTTGTTGTTTTTCTCTCTCTTTCGCTGCGCGCTGTGGGTGCAGGTCGACAGGTGATATTTAGACACAGAATAATAAAGTATTAATTCATACAAGGGTAAGGTTACAATTTTGAAGATACATTTCCAGGACGATATTTATTTAGCTCTAAATATAGACCAGGCTGGTCTCTGTCTTACAGGACAGGTTGTTGTGCTGTTGTTATAAAATATGCTGGGTGCCCACTCTCCTTCTCTCCCCCCACCCCCAACCATTTTTTCCCCCTCAGAAACGAAGCATAAAAAAAGAAGTATTCTCGGTCCAAAAATAGAATAAAACTAGGATGAAATGTTAAGATACCAGAAGACATATGCTATGATTGCTGCAAATTTCATTTATCTAAGTGGTATGCATGTACTCTTGTCATAGCTAAAAAATTAATAACAGGTATGTCAAGAACAGTGCCCTGCGGGGCCTTTGTGTTTGGATGCACAGCGGGCAGACTATAATCGTTAGATATGTATTTTGATTTTTTTCTTAGGTGTGACACAATCATAGCGCCTAGTTATTTGAAATTGGCAGCAATGATCTATAGCCTATAGGAAATGTGACTTGAGACCATTAGTTTAAATGGATTAAACGTTTATAGGTGCTGTGGCCCATTCCAACATATTCACAAAACATGTAGATACAGTACATCATTAGAAGGATACAATATAAATAAGGACACATTTCAAAAGACGCCATGAAGTCTTATTCTGTCGCTTCAGTTTTCTCTGTTCTGTCCTGCTTTTCTATCTTGCCCTCGATATTAATGCGTTCGCTCACATAATTGCCCAATACATAATATACGATTCTGATTTACCCTTCATTAGTGTGTGTGTGTGTGTGTGTGTGTGTGTGTGTGTGAGAGAGAGAGAGAGAGAGAGAGAGAGAGAGAGAGAGANAGAGAGAGAGAGAGAAAGAAAGAGAGACAGAGAGAATATTTCGAGATCCTGAGGCAACTGAAGTTTTTATTTTCGGTAATGGTGTGATATTCTCGTCCTTGACATCCTGACACAGCCCAGGTGAGGAATGATAACTTCCATTCAAAGTACAGGTTATCTCTTGTCTCTAAGACTTTGTGAATGATCGAGCTGTGACTGCGCGGATTTCAGGGTTAGGGTTTTATTGACGCGGTTGATAAAAAAAAGAAAGTAGGTCAGACTCGTTACCAAAGAAAAAAATATGTGTAACTTCATGATAGCTCTAGGATTCGCTACTGAGGCATCCAGCTTTTCAGAGGTTGCAAGCTAGTTTTGTGTGTGTGTGTGTGTGTGTGTGTGTGTGTGTGTGTGTGTGTGTGTGTGTGTGTAAAATTGTGTCTTGCAGTCAGTCAAAATATGTTAGTGTGTGTATGTTAAATTGTGTCTTGCAATCAGTCAAAATGTGTGTGTGTGTGTGTGTGTGTGTGTGTTAAAATTTAGATTTGAGAAATAAAACAGACAAAAAAAAACACCACCTTTTTCTCCTGCAGGACAGTAAACCCCATCACACAAACCACGCAACCATTTGAACAGTGAAATTGTACCCCACTCGCCCCTTTCGCATGACTTGACTCCAGTGGTCTACTTTCTCAATAACAAAAACAAAAAAAGGAGGGGGGGGGNGGGGGGGAGGGGGGATGGCACCATTTCGACATTCATAACGATATCGTTGCAGAAGTAGGGTAGTGACCAAACTCCATAATATGGTGCAATATTCTCATGGACTTTTGAAGGTCAGAATATGGAGGTTGGAGAAATGCATCACCACAGGAACTGGCTATGTAGAGGAGAGATTAAAATGCTTGCAAAAGGTTGAAACTCCTGTCGTTATTCCTTCATTGCCGGGCAATGACCTGTGGATCCAGTCATCTCACCCCACTCCCCCCTCCCCCTCCAAATATGGAAAGAAATATACATGACTGCGTGAATCAGATAGAATGTTTATCAGTTGCCAATTTTATTACTGTTAGTTCTAGCTTCCTTAATTTCTTCTTGTGTTCTACTTAGGCAATAAGGCACCCCTATAGGGACACTTAGCCCGGTGCTTTTCTACTCTTTCTTATTCAGCGTCCAAACTCTAAACAAACTCTGCTGACTCCTCGCACTGCGGACCCTTACAACATCCATTTAAGGCCCACACACCTTTCTCTAAGACTGACGGGTAGCAGAAAAAGTAGATAAGATGTGGTCAGACGCTCTGGACCCCAAGAAGACAGCTCATTAACTATACTAAGGGGAAGGTATGAAAAAGTAGCCATCGGAATTTAAACTATCATGGCGGACGAAAGGGAAAATATCCGTAGTACGGCCTTGTATTAAGATGGGGGAAAGGAACTCCTAGAGGTATTTTCAGTTTCGCCACGTGATCTAGGATTGCTAGGGTATTTTGATAAATGACGAGCAGTCATGCATGAGCAGAGCATGTGAACAAACCAACGTGTGAGCAAGAATTCCTAGGTCACGTGATGGAGCTGAAAATACCTAATTATTGAAGTTGCAAGTTGCACAGCAGTGCATGCCACTGAACAATACTAAAACGTGCTATGGCCGTTAAAATTAATGGACCTCATTTTACACCGTTGTCACACTGTATTTAGCCCTTGCACCAGCTGTTTGACATTCCTGTGCTAAACTATAACTTACATATTCGACCGTATGCATAATCCTTAAGTTAGTTAACGCACTGCGGTAACCACGGGAGACTCTCAGAATATGAGTAGTGTTCACTGTCGTTAACGCAGTACTTTAATTAACGTATAGATTATGCATACGGCTACTGCTTTCTTAACTATAGGCTAGGTTGCATGATGACTTCATGCGCTGTAAGTAAGACATCTGTGGCCGTATGCATAGCATTTGCATGCAGCATCAGCATTTCACTGCGGTTACCAAGGTAAAATCCCAAAACATCAGTAGTTTTCACTGTAGTTAATGCAGTACGTGGCAGTGGAAGATATTGTCAGAATGCTAGTGATCAGCGCCTATAAATGGCAGCGGCACTGTATGCTCCCTAGGGAGTCGAGAAAGTCCTAGAGTGATCAGGCCTGCTGGGGTAATAATAGTGTGAAGTCGCATACGCGGGCATTAGCCTGGATATGAGACTTATAAACCGCATTATTATTATTATTATTATTATTATTATTAATTAACGAATAGATTATGTATATGGCCACCGGGAGATAAGCAGCATCAATCCATTGCTGAATGGTCGGTCGGTTGGTGGACTCAAAGAGAAGAATACGACTTGAACATAATCATGAAACGGATTTCATGGGCTCTACTCGTATTCCTGAGTCATCCGGTTTTCGCTGTAGCGTGCTTGGATGTAGTTTTATGTCCGTTTAATCATTTATGTTTGATTGCCATATTTATGTTGTGTAAGAACAACCTGGATATAAACTTGCTGTGTCGGTCGGGTCGGGTCAGTTCGGGTCGGGTCGTAGAAATAAACTTGTTGTGTCGTTTCGTTTCGTTTCGTGTCGCGTCGCGTGGCACTGCACTGCACTGCACTGCACCGCACTGTACTGTGTTGCATTGCATTGTACTGGATTGGGTTAGATTTGATTAGACACTTCTTTCCCTTTCTCTCATTCCACTCTGGTGTCGATGAGTATTTGCACTCCGGCGATTAGCAATGCCTTTGTTATGGATTTCATTTGCACTATAACGTATATTGATCTGTGTGTATGTGTACATGTATTATGGACGAGATGCAGCACTGTATGGCATTGTAAAACAAGAAACCTTCTATTTCTATATTTCCCCACTTATTTTCCCCCCAGGATTCAACATATTTCGAACAACACAAGCACCGCCCGTATACCATTGTATACCATTGTAACGTTTGTTACAGATCATAATCCCGACCTTGCACTGCGAAGCATGCCGTTCCGCGTTCTTTCCCAAAGGCCCGCATAAATGTATGCACTATTGATAACTCTTCAGTTCAATGGAGGTGTGTTGCGAGGTTGGATAAGTTCACCAACAAAAGTCAGTTCACATCACGTTCAGTTCATGAAAGGGACAAGAAACTCTCAGATCAAGTTTAGTTTAGTTTCAACTCCATGAAAATTGAGTTGTTTTCAGATCAGGTCAGTTCCTCTTGGTTTTTTGTTTTTTTTTTTAAATTAGCATTCCGTTCTGATCTTCAGGGTTAGGTGTGAACTGAACTTACTGAAATTTGGGTAGAAAATTAAAGTTCAGATCAAGCAGCCACCACAGCTACAGTTCACATCCAGATCAGTTCGTCCAAAACCATTATTAAGCTCAGATTGAGTTAACGTGAACTGAACTTTGAATTCACGAATTGCATTAATATGAACTCAATTCTGCCCAACTTTGATGTGTTTCGTGAGCATGACAATGCCAGTTCCCAGCAAGCTGAAACCTGAATTTTCAAGCATCACGGTTCTGCTTCGATTATGATATTCAGAGCGACTGAGACTTGTTTCAGAACAAGTCCAGCTTTTTTTTTTTTTCGTAATAAACAAGATATTTATGGAAATGAGAAAAAGTGATCGCGGCCTATTTAGACGGGTGGTCGCCATAATGGGGATGACATATGTAGGAAATATGAACATTCGTCCGTAAAGTTTTGGTCGCCATGGCAGCCCGTTGCTTTTGCGATATGCACATTAGATTGTATCTAAAGCATGGATACTCAGAAAGCTTTTTGCTGACCACTTCTCGATTATTGCAAGCTGTGGAATGTCGCTACCCTAATCCGGCATGCTATGGTCTTGCTGTTTATAAGCTTGGATATGCTTCGGTTGATTGGTTTACTTAGCGCCCCGCGTTGTTGTTTTTTTTTTTTAAAAATATTACAGCAAGGCCATACCTTTTTGCTAGAATCATTCTGGTGTGTCGAAATCCTGCTTGAACCAGAGAGAACAGATCCGGCTTCGGAAACTCAAGGTGTTTGGAGTGGGAGAGAGGAGGAAAGGAGGACTAGGAGGAAGGGAGGACTAGGAGGAAGGGAAGACGAAGAGGAAGGGAAGACGAAGAGGAAGGGAGGACGAAGAGGATTTGCAGTGGCGCACCAAAAGCCTGGCGAAGGGGCTCAATGGTTATAAGCGGGAGGAGGCGAGGAAGGGGGCATAATGGATATAAGTAAGCTTCGCTTAATCGGAACTCCTCGGTCGAGCGGGGGAAAAGTTGCCATTAAAAGAAGTTGCGATTATTATGTGACTTTTGTAGCATTTTATTGTGTGGCCAATGGTAATGGTACGATAAGGCTGCATTTGCCATTATCCGGATTGAGATCAAATCGGAGTCGGCTGTATGAGGCACACATATTATGATAGTACACCAGAAGAACTCCTGGGAAACTCAGAGAGAGAGAGAGAGAGAGAGAGAGAGAGAGAGAGATGTTGCCGTTAAGATGAACTGCGATTATCCGTGGATGTTTGTATATAGGAACAACCACAGTGTTTTGTTGGCTAAGACTGTTGCAACAAAAAAAGTGGAAGATACCAGCACACTGAGGCGACTGTGAATCAGCTACACTCGGTCCCTAAGGCTCTCTGAGGGGCATTCGGGGCGCAGTGGGTGTGGGACCCCTTACAGTACGCCACTGGAACCTTGCCCCTAATGTTAGGATTACTTTACCCAAGTGTACTTTAACAGCACTTAAATGGGAAAGCAGTGCACCAGTCAGGTCTCTTCGCTTGACACTTACGGTTCTGGTTGGTTGCTTGGTATGTTGAGCACATAATTGCAGCGGTTAATAGGATCGCATTTTTACACCTGTTCCCTCTAACCTGGTCCTGTTTCATTAATGATAATGATAATAATAATAATAATAATAATAATGATAAGAATAATACATGTAATAATTATGAGATGATGATGATAATGATAATTTTTCTCCTTTGTAAACGTTTCTCATCTCTGATCTGAGTTGTTGTCCGCCCTTCTCCTATTTGTTGTTTATCTTGACTATTCTTGTTACATTCTGTGCAGTGTCCCTGAAGAAGGAACATACTATAGTTCCGAAAATTTGGATTGTTTTTTCTATTAAAGCTTTTCTGGTAGAGAACGCCTGTTTTCCATTTTTCAAATGATAATGATAATGTTGATGATGATGATAATAATAATAATAATAATAGTAATAATAAACATGCGGTCTTTAAGTCTCGTATCCAGGTTATGCCGCCAATGCGACTTCACACTATTATTATTTATTAAACCAACAGGCCTGAATTATTCTAGTATTTTATCAGTTTCCTGGGAAGCGTACAATGCCGCTGCCATTTTTACAGGCGCTGATCACTAGCATTCTGGCAGTATCTTCTACTGCCTATAGCCAGGTACCCATATTACAGACGAGTGGACTCCGGAAATCGTGAACAAAATTGCTTTGCCAAGACAATTACAACTCGGAACATGTCGGGAACCGAACCCACGACCTTTAGATCATGAGCCCAACGCTGCAGCCATTCGGTCACGCTGCTACGCCACAGATACCTTAACCCCTTAGTGTGGGCTTACCTTAGTGTACTTTTAAACAGGATCTGGGTGGAAATTACGTGCACCAACCTGGCTCAAGGCCCTCATTGCAGGCATATCTTTACTTGACGCTTATGGTTATATCTGGTTGCGTGGTATGTATAAAATTTTCGCAGCGCCATGTAGGGTCGCATTTTTACGCAGTTTCTTCAAGCCTGACCTTGTCTCATTAACAAGATATTCAGGGTATGCACTAAAAATAGTTATGTAAATAAGAAATGTCTGAAATATTTATTGTGAAAATAACAGACTGTAATCTTGTGGCTTTTAAGACGACTTATGTGTTCGGTGTCGAAATGCTTTGTCATGAGCACTGTGTACTGAGATCAGTGTAGATAGCACTTTTCTGAGCTGAGTAGTCGATATCGTCTCTGTTATGACGTACCGGTTGTTTTCTTTTCCCTACCTCGTCTACCCTTTTTTTTTCCAGCATGGCGGGTTACATACAGTGCAGTCATTCCATAGACCTGTGAACATGCTCATTCATTTGTTAATCTGTCATAAGAAAGAGTGAAAATGTGTCCACGAAGAGTAATTATGTCAGTTAAATGAAAGAATGGGGATAATTATTTTGTTGTTCTGGTTCACTGAGGAAGAAAGGCAGCGGAGACGGAAGAAAATACGAAAAAAGAAAATGAAAATACGACTTTACTTTATCACGTAGATATTTACAGTGTTATACAGTGTTATACATCTCATTAATATAAATGGTATAAAGACATAGAACAATACACATCATACATGTAAATACAAAATATTACAAATGAAACATATAACAAAGTCATTGCTGGTCACCAGTGGTGCTGCGCCCAGATCCTCCCAGCTCTAAAGCCAGGTACTCATTTACACCTGAGTCGAGTAAGGAAATAGAAGTGAAGCATCTCTCCCAAGGACACTACAGTGTAAACCGCCCAGTATGCGAGTCAAACACACAAACCTGAGACTTGACAGTCTTCAGTTTCGGAGTACGACTCACAAACCACACAGCCACGCTGCTTCCCACACGAGGACTCGCTAACATGAATGCATGAAATGTGTTTCATCCTAACACGTCATGTAGATCTGCATGTCCTCCACCCAGTTTATTTCATCACTGCTGTTTTCGTGCTCCACAAAATTAAATTGTCCTGTCAAGCATGTCGCATATTTACGTACACATCTCCTTCAGACAAATTTTGTCCAAGGCTGTGCGAAGTGGAGCGGAGCGTGCGGTTGGGCTTGGCTTTGATGTTCGACATCACATACAAGGTAACCTCCAAAAGAGCAGACAACTTACAAGAAACTGTTTTTCTCAAGTTAGAAAAACAAAAAGAGCATCCACAATAACATCTAAGTAATTAACAAACGGCGTCAACATTATCAAATTCATAGTGGCGGATGGGAGTTACAATAAATAAAGGATTAGATATGCAAAGTATTGAGGGCTCTGCAGTCACTAATGGAAGAAATATCTGAAGTTATTTGACGTTTTCGTGATAATAAATTAATGCCAATTTACTGACTGCTTCCAGCAATTTTTCGTCTAAAATTTTGCAAAGGTGATGAGTTCACTACAGACGAGTACAGTATGTATTAAATTGTGAAATGTGAAGCAGGTTCACCCAGAATAATTAGTATTTTGGTCACTGGGAGGGCTATTTTTCCTGTGTCCGAAATAACCAGAAGAAATCTGATTTTGGGGACAATCCAGCTGATTGAAAAATCGGATTTTCACCCCCCCCCCCTTTTCTNCCCCCCCCCCTTTTCTTCTTTTAAGGAATTGGTTCTACATTTGTCATATAGTGTTAATCATCTCATTCATACTATTCATATATATATAACAGTATACGTCATATATATGAGTACACAATATTACAAAGGAAATCCATTACAAACGTCATATTTATAAGTACACAACATTACAAATGAAATCCATTACAAACTCTTGCTAGTCACGCGGTCCTTCAGCTTTGAAGTCTGATATTCATTTACTCCCGAGTGGAGTGAGGAAAAGGTAGTGAAGTGTGCCGCTCAGGACACTGCCGACACAGCGCGTACTGTCCGACCCGAGAGTCCTACCCACAAACTTTAGACTTTGAGAGTCCTCACATTGTGAGAACCGCTGATAGGCCCCAGGGTAACGTTGCGACCCGGAAAACATTCGAACGGCCTAAACATTGTGTCTCATTGGCTAATACCATTCCGGAAGTGAGACAAGAACAATAACAGGTACAATCACGGAATAGGACCGATCTTGTAGCTAAACCAGTGACTAAATGAACTGTATTAATGCAAGAGCGGTCCTGTCACAGGAGATAGCCCAATGACACAGGTCTTCATTGAGCTAATTACTAATATCAACAAAACACAACTTTACAATTACCATCTTCCAGATCCCAGTGTGCTCGATTTCGCCGTGATTCAACCCTTTCCCTAACCCCTTTTCTTTGTTAAACAATTATATTGACAAATGCTCACTCATTTACGGCGAAATCAAGTTCGTCCCCAGATCCATAGCCTTTGGGCTATTCTCAGTAGTTCTCACCATTTTTCACGATATGACAGTTAATAATAGAGCTGACACGATATCATTATATCACTCTGTAGTTTGTGGGGGTTGCGTTAAATGGCACGAGAGCCAGTAGAATTCGTATTTAAGATAGATTAATTATTAATAAGCAAAATCGCACCTAGCACCATTTTCCTACATTTGACATAAAGACGTGGAATAGCTAGGCCTAGATATTGCATGATTACCCATCTGGACACAAGGCTTTGCTTCTATTTGATTCAAAAGTGCATACTGTGGTCCCCTTTCGTCATTCATTTATCACACTTCTGAGAGAACACGTGTGAAAATATTTTATGGCAACTCAAAAAAGAAAAAGGGGAGAATATGTAGGCATTGAAGTTTTTTTGTTTTTTTTTGTCCCTTAAAGCATAGCAATAATCAACATGGACCTTCATTTCATGAACAAATCGGTGCCCATATTTCAAAAACTAAAAAAAAAAATCTGAATTAGGCCATTTTCGTGACAGTACCAATACTACCAGAACTTGTCGGCGAAGTGGTCGGGCTTCTTTCGTCCAAGCTGCATATAATATACCTTGACATGGCAGTCTGACATTAATGGTGTGATTTTGCATGAGGCTGATATAAAATATGATTAAATATTGTATTTTGACGAAGTGCATACGAAACGATGTGCGTTGCCCCTGGAGGGAGGGAGGGAGGGAGGGAGGGAGGGAGATAGAGAGAGAAAAAGAGAGAGAAAGAAGGAATTCACCCTTTTTATTTTAGGTTAAACATGCTGTCAGATGCCATAAGATTAGCAGAAACTTAACAAAGCTTTAGCGTGAAACTCGAGACATATCTATTTTACAGACACCTCTGCTAAGGTTCAATAAGTTCCAGCTCTGTCCATGTGGAACGTGATGCCCTGGCATGAGAAAGGAGAGGAAGTGACAGAATGAGAAAATGAAAGAGGGAAGGAGAGAGGGAAAAGTGGAAGAGATAATGGAAAGATGTGATTTTGTTAAGCGTCTGTGGCTCACGTCAAAGGAAGTGGGCGCTGTAGAAATGCTATAAAAACTGATCTTTTATCGTATCAAAATATCTTGCGATTTAAGACTACAATAAACAACGGTTAAAACGAAATCTGCGGGATCATAGACTTGTGTTGGATTTAAACAGAGTTTCAGTTTACAAAGAAGCCTAAAAACACGGAAGATAAACGCGGCTTCTTGTTTCCTTTAATTTTAACGAAACATTCGGCTCAACAGTTTTCGTTTTAACCGTTTTCTCCTGCACTCATCACTTGACATCAGTGCAACACTGACATATTTGTTGCACATATAAAATCAAAAGTGCTGGCACACTCGACGTTGGAATTTGGCGAAGCAGAGGAATAAAGCTGTCACTTTCCCCCTTACTTGCTTCTTGACTCCGTAATGGAAAAGTACATGAACTGTATATCACTGCTTTCTTGACATATCATGCGTGCTCCGCTCCCCCATTCAAAACCCAGCAAAGAACCTCCTTACTAAATGCCCGGATGAACTTGATTTCGCCGTAAACGAGAGAGCATTTAGCGTTGTTTAACAACGAAAGAGGTTAGGGAAGGGTTGAATTACGGCGAAATCGAGCACACTGAAATGCCCATGTTTTTGTCTTATTATAGAGTCTTCTTGAGCTCCTTACGAGGTTACATCAGTTTTTTCCTCTTTCCTTCACGTTTACCCAGTCTTGACATTCTGTTTTGACATTCATTTAAAACTCTCCTCCTTCACTTCCTCCTCCTCCTCCTCTCCTCCTCCTCTCCCCCCCCCCCCCCCCNTCTCCTCATTGGCCTTAGTGTACTCGGGTCTGTTTATGGCTCTGGTTAAATCAGAGAGAGCTCGTTGCATGTCTCAATGAAAAACGAGGCCAAGGTTTTTTTTTTTGTTTTTTTTATTTCCCCCAACGCTCGGGTAATCAACAGTGGCCATTGAAAATCGACTCAGATTGTTCATAGGCGTAACTTTTCTGGAATGTGTAGAAAAGATGGTGAATCTAGTGTAAGAATAGATAGAAGGATGGATAGTCAGAAAGGAGGATAGACAGAAAGAGAGAATCGCATCAAGGAGCTGCTGTGGTAAAGAAAACACAAAGCATAGTGATTATATTATATGTCCACCAAACCCGTCCGATTTGGACGTTCTTCTTTCCGTTTTTTTTTTCCAGTGGTGGCAAGGGAGAAAACCTTGACTTTATCTGTCATCAGTAACATAATTATTATTCCTTTACCCGATTTTTTGGGGGGGTCTGAATTAGTAGTGTGTTTGGCAAGGACCATAATGTGTTATCAAGGCAGTAATGAGTAAATGAGAGGATGAATACACGAAAATCTTGACCGAGAATCGTTGGCGTTAATTCGTTTCATAAACTCGTTTTTTGGTTGTTGTTTTTTTCAATCTGCGATAGCTTTATTACACAGTGTATATTTCTCTATATGCGTCGCGGCTTTTGTTTTCGTAATCTTGGGGAATCCGCCTAATTACCCCGAAAACAGCTCTTATCGACACGCAAGATGCACCTTCACTTCACAAACTCAAAATTAGTTATTACTATGGTCTTGTCACTCGTGGAATCCGAGTTCATGAAGATCTGTTACATTTCTGTTCCCTTATCCATTTTGTTTATCCGCTTATCTTCCTCAGGTCAAAATCTGGCAGTGTTCAGAGATGAGCGAGGGAATGTTCACGCCCTGGACGCATATTGTCCCCATATGGGTGCCAACCTGGCTGCCGGCGGCCGGGTCATGGGAGACTGCATTGAGTGTCCCTTCCACGCCTGGAGGTTCAGGGGCGAAGACGGCAAGTGTGTGAGCATACCCTACACAGACAAGAGTAAGTACTGAATAAAAGAATAGATGTCTCTAAGTTATCATGCATGCACGATTTTCCAGGCAGCGCAAGCCACAACTCCAGTAATCTTCCGCTTTCTACTTTTCCTTTGTAGAGGAATATGATTGGCTGATATGGTCCGCTAAATTGGCTTATATCGGCTAACGCACCGTTTACTTCCAGGAGCGAGGTTTGATCACACTTTATTGTTTAAACAGGAAATGAGCTTTGTTGGAGTTAACTAATTAAGAGCGGCCTATTGGGGGGAGTGGGGGTGGGGGATGAAAATGGAGAGGGCAGTGTCATTTTTGAATGTCGATAATTTCACTACTCAGCAGTTATGATTCAGAATTTCTGTAGTACTTTTTGATTTTAGCGACGACTGTTTATCTAGGCAGAACGCCAAAGCTTAAAGATGTAAAAAGTATCAAAACACCTGATATCTGCTAAGTATCACAATGGAGATAGAGGTGATACTTTCGACGCTGAGGGGATGCAGAATTGAGTATCGAAATACCTCAGATTCAGGTATCAACCCATCTCTAGAGCGAATGTAGACTTATGAGAACGTAACGTTGCCAGGAAGGAAGGAAGGAAGGGGTGGAGAAGAGCTTGAATTAATCAGTTCGAACATTTTAAAAAAAAATAAAAATCACAAACTAACTAAGATCTTCAGCTCCTACCCCTACCCCTCTCTGCAAAATTTCGACACGCATAGGCATTGTCGCTCTTATAGTCTACGAAAGCATTCATAATTAATATAATCTTTGCCACTTATCATCATTACTAACAAAATAACACCTCCTTTGTTCTGCAACAATCTCCACGTCTCCCTCTAACTTCTTTCCCCTCCACGACTTCACATAGTGGCACCAATATCAGCAACATAAGCAGCAGCAGCAGCAACAATTAACACATCAGTTAATGTACACAACAATCTCTGTTGTTGCAAACATCGATTCGATCATATTAAATTTCTCACCACAACAACAGTCTATTGTTATCCTCCTGCTGCCACTAAGACTTCCACATAAACGCTTGCATTTGAATTTCCTCTCCCTCCCCTCCCCCCCCCCCCCCCCCCANTCCCCCCCCCACTCCCCCAAACATCCCATCCCCAAATCCACTTTCATGGGACGATAGCTTCAACATTAATTGCAGCTTTTGCAACAACATTTACAACCAGAACAATAAATGCCTAACAGTAACACAATGGAACCATTTTTTTATAACGGCCTTGGATGTTACGGGAACCAGGATATAACCGGCAAGACAAATCGTTATAACAGTAGTATCGAGAAATGAAATCCAAATGATTCGCTGTCACATTAACAATGCACTCTAATTCATGTAGCAAGACAAACCATTAATCTTGTACATGCATTCCCAAACCTCTCCTCAGACAACGAAACTCTGTTATTACAGCCATTGTCTAATATAATCATCTGCTCAGCGCACTTCAATTTAAATAACTATTTATCTAGACAGGAACTCGGGAAAAGCCTTCATAGGATCACGCATAAAGGTGTCTAAGATAAGTGGGTGAAATCTGGTGTCGAACAACTGTTGACATAGCTAATAACACTTGCTCTAAGATCATCACCCTTGAGGCAGAAGAATGCACCGTTCAGCACTTTGATGTGCAATTATGTATAGAAATCCAGTGCACTCATGGAGATAAGTTGCACACCAAGTCATGCGCATTACAGTCTCTGAATAAGGGTAGTGTCTTCCCTTAATGCACTCTGGACAGCACAATTCTTCAGACAACACATCCTCAACAGTTGAATCTCGGTGTGTTATCCCTATCAGGATTCCAATGAATAACATCCGAGTTTAATCTCCTCCCCCGCTTCCCCTTCTTTCTCTACAGTTCCAGAAATCGCGAAAGTAAAATCGTGGCCGGTGAGAGAAGTCTCTGGTTGGATCTTCATCTGGCATCACGCTGAGGGGGCGGAGCCTACATGGTCCATACCGGAAATAGAGGAGGTGGAGACCGGGTCCTGGGTCTACAGAGGGAGGACCGAGCATCATATCAACGCTCATATTGAGGTAATAATAAAGATAAGTATATGGTTTATCAGTCTCGTGTCCAGGCTGATGCCTGCTCGCGCGACTTCACATGTTATTATCCCCAGCAGGCCAGGTCGGTTCGGGGCTTTGTCAGCTCTCCAAGAGAGTATACACAGTGCTGCTGTCATTGACAGGCACTGATCTTTAGCATTCTGACAATATATTTCACTGCCTGTAGCAGTGAGGCACCGTCACTGTCTTGACTGTCTCTCTGTCATCTGTCTGTTCATCAATTTTTTTTTTGGTCAGTCAGTCAGTCAGTCAGTCAGTCAGTCAGTCATAGTCAGTCAGATCTGCCTGTATGTATGTTTACCTGTTTGTCTGCGAGCCCTTGGCTTCTTTGTGTCTGCTTATCTCCCCGCCTGGCTGAGTGTCTGTCAGGATTCTTGTCTATTTTTGCCAGCCTGGATGGCTGCCTACTCTGTCTGCCTACTCTGTCTGCCTACTCTGTCTGCTGTATATATGTTCATTTGTCTGCCTGGCTATCCATCCATCCATCCATCCATCCATCCATCCATCCATCATCCATCCATCCATCCATCCATCCATCCATCCATCCATCCATCCATCCATCCATCCGTCCGTCCGTCCGTCCGTCCGTCCGTCCGTCCGTCCGTTCATCCATCCATCCATCCATCCATCCATCCATCCATCCATCCATCCATCCATCTGCCAGTCTGTAGGGCATGCAGCCTGCTTTTATTTCTCTTCTCGGTCAAAACAAGTAGTTGATACCTTCTTTGTCACACAAGTACAGTCTTACCCATGGCTCTAGGAGACGAGAGGTAGGATCTACAGTCTACATAGATACAAACCAGAGAGTGTATATATTATATAGAGTCTACAGCTCTCACTGTACAAAGAAACAGAGTTCGGGACCTGTAGAGGGTGGTTACGTTTCATTTACCTCCAAGAGCGATCGTCATGCACAGTTTGATGTAGAGGGTCGAGATATATAACAAAAAATACCTTTCCCGCTCTGATTCCCAGTTAATGTACCTTGGAGCCATTGAGAAGACAAAATTGTACTTTCAAACTGGAAAGGAAGACCTTGTAAACATTGCAATAGTTGCGAGGTTTCACCTAGTGTTCGCCCTTTACAGAGTCTTTCACTTAGTGTTCGCCCTTTACAGAGTCTTTCACTTAGTGTTCGCCCTTTACAGAGTCTTTCCTTATGTTTTATAATAGTTGGGATATGAGAAAGAGGGGTCGTGACGGTGTGAGACAGGTGGTCGCCGGATGGAAGATAAATATGATATTAGGAAATATGAATGATCGTTCATGAAATCTAGACTTTTCAGCTGATTGTAGTGTTATGAAGGTAGTCGCCATACCAGGTTTGATTGTATTTCCACAAGCGGACTAGAGAACGGAATGGTGTTCTCCCAAAACGAATGGTGCTTACACAAAGATCTTGGCACATCAGTGCTGTTGTTGTTTTTTTTTCTTACCAGCCACTCTAAGAATGGGACTTATGGTGATTAAACTAAGATTGTCCGCTACATTAGAATCCTTACATTATCACTGTGGTACAGCAGCAATATAGCAAACTAATGTAAACCCCTGTTATCCAATTTCACGCAGGTTGATGTTGAACGTAAAGCGATTTGTGAGTTTTGCGCTTTCGAAAACCTTGTGTCACGCCCCTGCTCATTTTTTTTTTTGGTCTTTTTTTTCTTTTTGCGCTTATTCTTTGAACATTGCCCCAGCTGGCTGCTGTACCTTACGTGAGCAACATTTTGTTGATGCCATCTTGCTCACTTTCTATTCCTGTTTATGTCAGGGCTGAGATGGCCACAGCCCGCGCTGTGGGAGACGGATGTAAAGAATCGAATCGGAAAGTCCTATAGCCCGCGGGGATCATGAACGAAAAAAAAAAATCAACAGGACGGGTGAGGCATTTTTTTAGTGGTAACAAGATCGAGGATAGCAGGGGACAGTGGAGGCGGTGCGAGGGGGAGGAGTGAATTGAACGACAAATTAGCTAGGAGTCTGTTCGAAAGTTATGACGTCATATGGGATTTATTTAACGGTTGTGGCAGACGCTGCAGGGTATTGTGCTATTAATGTTGATGGATTGGCTATTCTGGAATAGTGGCCTATCGATCAACTCCTTATTCCCTCCTACGTTATCAAAACAATTAACTCTTTTAATTACCCGCCAAGGCATCCTTTGCTTTATCCTAAATACCATTTCAGTGGGCATAAGTCTGTCAAAAGCAACACAGATGTTACCAAAAAAAAAAAAATTTGTTCGCTGTATATCATTATTTTGATAATATGGGGTATATAGCGGAGTGGGCGATATGGGAATATCGGGGGAGGGGGGAGGGGGGATAAAGGGGGGCGATCCGGTAAAACTCGGAAATTTCTGGCACTCTTTGGCCTGATGCAGGTCTTTACAATTAGACCTACCCTAGCTTGCTACCACTTGTAAACACTGGCTACCAGCCTCCCCATTGAGAAAGCACATTCTACGCAAAGACACTTACACTTTTTTTTTTTAAAATGCGTAGCGCACTATCAACTTTTCGTGAGCTCACAGTTTTGAGAAATTTTAAAAAGTATGACTAACTGGTGTTTTAGATTTGTTTAATGTCCCACAGGCCCATTCGGAGAGTGAAATAAAATAGTATTAACAAAATTGTTGTCATAAACGAATCACCCGGGCGAGTATCAAGTTACTTTAGGACACACACACGGATCTTTGAAGTTTGGTTTTGAGTTTCGAGTCCCCAAAAGTTCTAAATGTGACTTACATTGCAACATCACCTAAGTTTATTCCTGTATATTTAGTATACCTCTATTTTTAACACAACATTTATACATAAATCAACACATAACTGTTTAAATAAAAAAGGCATTTCAAAATGCGAATAATGTACACCTATCCCATGCTTGTGAATGCAATTGTTGGCTAAAACCCTGTTACTGTTAATGCTACCGATAACATTTTCTTCAACACTGTGTCCATTCAGATGTTGCAACCCTGACAGCTTGGAAATTTCATCATCTTTTGGCAGCCTTGCTTCACAAGGAGGTATTTCTTGTCTGTTGCAACCCCAAAACTTTGGATTATGCATTTATCGCAGAAATAAAAAACGGAACAGTATTTACAGAACTAATCTTATCACCGATCTTATCAGCGCATGGTACTTTTGGCAACCTAAGCGGGGCCAGGTATAGAAAAAGACTCACATTGTTAAAGACACACCCGGGGTATGAAAGTAGACGAATTCATTCGCACAGAGCACATCAGGAAGTTCTATTTTTGCGAGTTTCATACTGCATAGAAACTTTTCAGATCCCAGTTTACTGTATTTCCGAAAAGTTACGGTCAAGAAAATTGATATCAAAAACGTTTAGATCTAGACCTTCTGAGCTGAGGCAATGCCCAGGGCCGTTTGTAGGCGCGGTGTGTTCTCTAATGATAACGACCGAATGGCACAGCTTTAAGCATGCTGACCTCCCTCACCCCCGCCCCTTCGCTGGCTAGAGGGCTTCTCGGGCGGCACTTGGGATCACCCACACTACCCCCGGGGGGGGGGNGGGGGGGGGGGGGAGGGGAAGGGAAGGATAGAGGTCACGCCACCGATAGGGAGACACGTCATTTCGTTTACGTCACACTTGACGTTCGTCTAGAAGGCAGTGGCCACATGGACCCCAGCTGCAGGCAGAGGAGAGTCGTAGGCAGGGGAAGTAACCGGGGAAAATCCTGATAATTAAGCACACAAAAAAAAAAATCCCCAAGTAATCAGCTTTTGTCGTCAGATCACAGATGTGTCCGTTTGAAGCGTACAAAAGAGCTGAGTGTTGTGTGACCAGGTGGCCTGCTTTGGTGACAACAAGACCAGGTCCAAAGGGCATTTTTTTGTTTAATTCAGAAGCCAGAGAATTATTGTACCACATTATGTTATTTGTGCGTGCATTGCCAACTGAATTAGACTGCTGTTACTCCTTCTTTCCTGCCTTCTTTTCTTTCTTTCTTTCTTTCTTTCTTTCTTTCTTTCTTTCTTTCTTTCTTTCTTGGGTTAGAAACTGAGAAAGTGGAACTTCTCTATCGATAGATAGATAGATTATAATAGCTGTCTAAGCATTTAATCATGTCATTGTTACATGCTTATTCGTGTCCATACTACATATTATTATATCAAACAGCAGTCACTTTATATCACGGTGAATGTTTCTGGTCTTAGATTCATGAAAGTAGATTATGGGTTTGATTCTTGTTACGATTACATGTAGATATTTTGTCCAAGCTTTTCATTCATATTTTCCTCTGTTAACTGGCCAGTGGCTGAAAGACAGTGAAAGCTGTTGTTTGAGTATTAGTGATCAGCATATATGTATGAAAGTGCAACTAAAATATAGAGAGTTGAAACAGTTGCTAAGTTACATGATCAGTTGTTGGTTATAATAATGTGAAGTAAGAATAGGAATTGGCATTGCGGGATTGCAGATTTATAAATCTCAATATTATCTTTATTATCTACTAGTTATTAATGACCAATTTTACTCATGGGCTTGCCAGTCCTGAGGAGATATTTGCATGGCATATCAACAATATTGGTCCCAACAACAAAGGGCTAGAGGAGGTCAGCAATATGTTATCTCTTAATGCTCCTAAATTCTGTGCATATCAAAACCTCATGACATATAAAACTTTGATTAGTTGTGGGAGATGGTCGGAATCATCTGTAGTGATTTTTTGAAATATACAAGATCATCATCAGAAAATGTGTTTTATTGAATTTACCTAACTTAAAACCATGGGAGAAATGTAGGCTCTGTTATTGGTCCTGAAAAATTTGATTGTTTATGAGCTACATCAAAGAAGATCAGAGAATTGGAGCCAGCCAGTAATGTTCTCAACACTTCCATCAGTGTGAGTGCACATGTCTGCATTACTCAATGACATGCTGTTATCAGTTTGAGTTGTGGGCTCACAGCTTTGGTGTTAACATACCTGTATGTTCGGGAGGCAGCGTAGGCATGTGGCTTGTGAGTAGTACTCAGAAACTGAAAACTGTCAAGTCCAAGGTTTGCGTGTCTGACTCGCGAGGTGGGCGGTTTACGTAATATCCTTGGGAAAGACACTTTACTTCCATTTCTCCACTCGACTCAGGTGTAAATGAGTACCTGGCATCAGAGCTGGGGGGACCAGGGCGTCGCACTGTTGGCGACCAGCGATGACTTTGTTATGTATTTTATTTGTTATATTATGCATTACATGTATGATGTATATTGTTCTCTGTTTGTGTATTATGAATGAGATGTAGAACACTGTATGAAATTGTAAATCAAATTCCCTATGGGATAAATAAATGTCGCATTTTCATTTTTTTTTCTTGATCCAGCAGGCAGTGATAGTGCTATGCGTTTTTTTACGTAGGCCACAGTGGCTATTTAAAGCAGATTACAGTTTGTAGGTTTATCATGTCAGAAGGGTTAATGATTTTCCACTTTATTGTGCATTTTCAGGAAATTCCGGAAAATGGTGCTGATGTTGTCCACCTGGGTCAAGTCCACGGGCCAATCATGACAGCGGGTATCGACCTCCGCACCATGTGGAGCAAGCGCTGGGCATTTGCACAGCACCACTGGACGGCAGCGTGGGAGCAGTGCCCAGATCCTGATGGCCACATTGGTCATCTTAAACTGACCCACCAAATTTCTATTTTTGGTGTTGTTATTCCAATGCTCAACTTAAAGGTGTCAGCAAGACAGGTGAGCTGATAGTGCTTACCGCTTAGAATGATGGTGTTTGGCATTTTACAGTTAAGTCCCTTGTAGATTTGGTAAGGCAGGGAATACAGACAAGGCCAGGTGACTTCTGTATGTGTCTGGGAACTCTACGTTAGTAGCCCCGGGCCGAACAAAGTGCAGTTCTTGGTAAAGTAAAAAACGGAGCTGGCTTTCTTTACTTCGGTGTTTTAATACTTCAACCAACCAACCTGTGATATAATAACATGTGGAGGGCATTTCTGTATTTGTCAACCCAAAGCGTCACCTTCTTTGGGGCTATCAAATTTTGAAGTTTATATAAACACAAGCTTGTTCATCTCCCAGATGGCAAGGGAAGTCACATCAGAAATTTCCAGTCAGCGATCTTCAGTGAGTGGCATTTCTTCATGACGCTCCACTGCCTTTGTTGTATGTTCCCGAAAAACTGTTCACCGTTGAACTTAAATGCTGATGTGATATAATGACTTCAATGTAAAAATGGTATGAGTACAAAGATCACATATTATTGATGTTAACATAGAAGATTGTATTCCACAAACTTTAGCAAATGGTTGGTGTCACCTGGTTCAGATGGTAGACTAGGTTTGATGACAAGTTTCGGAATTCATGTAAGAGTTCAGATAACTTAAGAAATTCGAATTTTAATTCACTGAAGATGTGTATAGATGTTCTCTATCAAACACTAGTCAAGAACTAATAGCATGCCATGACGTCAACGTTCTCACACATAGCTGTCTTAAATTTGTTTATCTAGGTCAAATCTAACAACAGAGTACACACTTTGTATTAAGATATCCTGCACATTCACTAGGGCAGTCCAACTCTCTCATGCTTTATGTCAAAGACTATCCTTGGAAATTGTATATTTTTAATATAATTCCATGTCATTTAAAAGGTGAGGAAATGAGGAAATAAATTTCATCACTTAATAATAACAAGAAGAGTGGCATGCTAGTAACATTTGCTACCTATTTTATGCAAAACATTTTTATAAATTATATGTCATCCATCAACACACACAATACATGTCCACAGGAAAGTAAATTCAAAAGAAGAATGAAGCATCAGCTGAGAAAAACTGAGCTGGGAGGGAGGGCGAGTTTTATATTAGTCTTCTCAAGGTTTACTACAGTCATTGTCTGACTATTCTATATTTTGTTTACTTTATTTCAGATTGGTCCAGCTCTCGTCTATCTAGAATTTGACAGTTTCTTTGGTCGAGGGATGTTCTTGCAGACAGTAACACCACAAGCGCCTTTAGTGCAGAAGGTCGTGCACAATATCTATGTCAATTCCTGGATGCCAACATGCATTGCCAAGTTCTATATGCTGGGAGAGGCATTGCAGGTCAGTGATGGAATAACGTAATAAAAAACGATAAACCCGTGACGAACATTTAGCTGCAAGTTGACGTTTCAATGCTTCATAATAGTTAAGCTCCCTCTCAATCATATGTTGAAATTTTCGACCTCAGTGGGTTAGAAAATTGCAGCAGTGCAACATTGCTGCTAAAATTTATGACACTTCTTTGATGAAAAGTCAAAACCTCTTTTTATTGTTTGTTTTTCCTACAATTTTTGCAAATATTATTTATGAGGGTCCCACCAAACTGCCAAAAGAAATTCTCTTTCTCTGGTTCCCGTCTCTGTGAATTGATTATGAACTTATAAGTCAAATCTTCAATCATTTCCATATCTTCACCAATGAAAACTGTTATTTAACCAGTTAATGGCTTTTTGCTTGAAAGGTGTTCCAGTTCATCATTCATGCAGATGTTCAACTGCAACAGAAATTTCTCCAAAAATCATCCCGGTATGATAAGGGCTTATGTGGGAAATTTAAGACAGAAGAGACAGCAAGTTTAATATTGACAAGTATTGTGTGGCAGTTAATCTGAAATGCTTTTGTGTTAACTTAAATACTATATAATACTGTTGTGCATTCACTGTGTGCATTTATGTATTGCACAGTATGATGAAGGTTTTGAATTAACTTTGATGGCATAACTTCCACTTTGTGCCAGATTTACTAACTTGATTTAGAAGAACCGTCTCACTGGCCCATAAAATTCTGCTTATCTGATAAAGTGGGAAATGGGATTACAACAATCCTGCTTTTCCAGAAAAGCCCCATCTCTTTATCTGTCTCACAAAAGAAAACGGTTCTTACCTCATCTTCCTCCCCAGTCTAGGGATACCACTCTCAATATCCTATTTCTTTTTTTGTTCAGCAAAACTTTTGAAAAATGAGGAATCGGTTTCTGTAACCTGCATGGAGTATGAGACTAAGCAACAAATAGAAAGATGCAGATGTAATCACTCTAGAAACTCTCCTCACTACTGTGTTTTGTGCTCATGACTTTCGCTGCAGTGTCAAAAGAATCACCTCATTGGAAGAGCTAATTATACCTTGACTAATCCTGAGGTATGGTATCTTGTATTCTCATAGGTGGAGAGGGACATCATGATATGGAACAACAAACAGTATGAGGGGCGGCCAATGTTTGTCAAATCAAAGGAGGATTCACTTATTAACAAGCACCGGAGATGGTACTCACAATTCTACTCAAAGAACAGCCCCAGCATTTTTGCCAAGGAAGGCTTAGAGTTTTAAATTGAATTTATGGTTATGATTTTCCTGTTGAATCCATCATTTCCCTCCAGAGTGCTGTTACTGTTGTTTATCATTTGGTGTCTAGGTTCTCCAGCAGGTTGGAAATGTTTAAATTTTTTCTTGTTTAGCATGATGTCAGAATACCATATTCCTCCTAATTGTTGCACCCTTTCTTTTAATAGCGCGTCTCCCCCCCACCCAATTCCTCTGAACCCTCTCTTGAAAACTAATATCTGTTACAATTCAAGCTTATTCATAGTCTGATAACCACAAGGGTTCTCATGCCAGTATCATGGCCCTCTTGTGACCACCTTCACACCTGGTTGTCAATATCTCAACTGAAACACTGTCTCATGGCTCCTATCAGTCAGGACCTAATCTTGTTTGCATTTTCTCATCAGACTCTTCAACTTTTCTTATTGTGTCAGCTGTACCAAATCAAACTTGTAACTGTTGCATGTCCCCACATCAGTTCCACGCACAAAGGGCACAGATAGGAAGAATATGGTAGATGGTGATCATTTTCCTGCTGTCCTGAATTGATCTATACAGTAAACCCCAATTATACAAGCCCAGGTTAAGGTAACCAGTGGATCATGCCAGTTCTCTTGTTGGTCTTGTCTTGCTCAAGCGCATAAATAATAGGTCTGGCCCAAAAGTAATTGTGTTTCTGTGTACTCTTCATTAAATGATAACATGAATTGTCTGAAAATGTTTAACATAATCGATATGTGCTCACCAAATTAAATGATGGTAGAGTCATAGTGTCTTATCAGGAATTAAAGAATGGAGTGTGTCTTGTCTGGCATAGGGAGCACTGTTTTGTTGCTGCTTCTCATTTCCATACTGGGGTGACCTGTGGGTTACATTACCGTTTACTGTGAATAGTTCATTTGCGATAACTGGTGGTGAGATAAACTGCCTCCTGGATATAAAACTGTTGTAAGTCTTTCAAGTCATTATTGGACTTATGACTGTTTCAGTCCTGGGTAGTGATATGAACATCTTTGTATACTGCCTTGGATCACTAAGACTTGAGGTTAACTTTCCCACCGATTACTGTACCTAGTTCCTAGGCACCCAAACTCCTAAGAGACAGCTTTAATCCCAGGAATCAGCTTCCAGTATCCCCAAGTAGAGGTGTGAGTAGTGTGACCCATCATTACCCTCAGAATCAGATTTGGCACATGCTTACAGGTTAATGCACTTCATGGTTATGGCTGTCTTAACATACTCACTCCAGAGGGTGATTATGTTGTGAGGGCTTCGTGTACTTTTTGCTTTCACCTAAAAATAAATGGATTGAAGCACTTCCAGACAGATGTTACACGTAGCATCCAAATTCCTGGAGTTTTGGTTTTGTTTTCTGTAGATTGGATGAGAATCTGTCCACAGCTTTCAGTTTGAATTTCCATGACCAGCTAGAATTCTAGACTTTATTTGTGTGTGTTTTTTTTTAAAATTTGCTTTAGAGTATGATTCATGTTAATCTGACACAATGCTTTTGTTTTTTTTTAAAGTTTATTGTGTTTAATTTCACTTTTGTGAATATGAGAACAGGATTAATGGAATAATTATGCTTAGTAAATGCTTCCAGTATGCATTAGATTAATAGGTTAATCTGCAATATTGTAGTAGCGTAGAGAAAATGGACCATGCATTTAATGCTGTGTAATTGAGGTTGCAAAGCTGTGATTTTGAAATGTTCATATTTTTTAACAAGCTGGACAATATTTGGTGTATTAAGATGTGGGATTAAGAAAGTCACATAATTTTCCTGTGTATCGGTTTAAACAGCATAATGCACTTACAAGGCCAGTGAATAAACTGAATCTAATCATTGTAACAATTAACTTATCATTCTTCTATAATTATGCAGTATTGGGATAAGAGTATCATCCACCCAGGGACGATATAAAATCTGGTGCCCTCCCTCTCTTCACCCCTGAAATCACAGTGCCCCCTCACTCCAAACCCACATGCTACAACCATACAGTATTGATTTCAAATGTTGTTCTTTCTTCTTTTGTTTTTTTCTTTTTATCTCCACCTTCTAGGTCTTCCTCTTTTCCCTTCCCCTCTCCCTTGTTCTCTCTCTTGACTCCTAAAACAGTGCCCTCAACCCCCCACTATCTTGCAGCTGTCACCATGTATTGTCGGCTTGTTGAAGATGCAGAAGCAAAAAAGTTTTTTAAGAGTTTTTTTTTTTAATTTGCTCTTTGCCCTGATTAGCCTTAATGATAAAGACACACATTATGTGTGAACCAAAGCTGGCAAATACAACTAAATTGAGGTGAATAAATCTGCAGTGCATAGCCAACCATTTTCAGTAGAATCCTCTTCACCAATTTTGAAGGAACTAGCACAGTGTTAGCCAATTACAGCATAATATATGGGGAAATGATAGTCTTTTACAGTAGTTGCAAGTGATGAGTTTGGTATGAAGGTCTTTCAAGCTGTGTTGCCCTTCGGTTGAAGCAATATGTAATGTAATCTCCAGGCACATCACCACCAGAGGAGAAGGGGAGGGAAAACTGTGACAAGGGCAGCTCTTTTTATTCTCTCCCTTTCAGTTTTTTTTACTCTCTCTGCAGTGCAACAGTTGTTGTGTTTACAATGAATTAAGAAGACCTTTGGACAGGGATTTTCTTTTTGTTTAGGTTAACCAAACGTAACCAGGTGATAAGGTGGTAAGGTTCTGAATAATGAATAAGGATGAATAGTGTAGATGGTGATACTGAATGGTGGTTGTAATAGGGTAGGTTCATCTTGTTGGGGTGTTGATGGTGGTAAATACGAGTCCCTGTGTTAGGGAATGAAGCTTAGGAGGGGAGTCAAGCACCCCAGTCACAGTAACAATGAAAACAGTAGTTCACTCCATCAAGAAGTTGAGAAATATCTAGTTGTCATACAGAAGACAAAAGTCTACAAGGTCATTCCCAAGACAACAACATATCTCCAAGTCAAATTCAGTCACCTTTCACCTGCTTACACAAGGTTTTGGGTGAAGCTGTACTTGCCGTGTTTAACATTTCATATATGTATATGCTTTCCCCTTGGCTTCTTGTCCTTATGCTTATGCATATTTGATAGCACCACGTGGTCTCAAACAACCGCAATATTCCATGACATAGACAAAGTCCTGTGGGAGATGATAACAATGGATGATGAAGTAAGATAATAGGGAATGGTGAGAATAGCAAGTCTGAGATGAAGGAGGGATTTGTAATTGACAGTCAGATTGTATTCACTTCAAGCACAATAAGGTTATCAGATGGCATCCACTAGTGTCTGTATACAGGTTCTCAGTCAACTCAATGCCTATTATGGACACTGCTTTAATTTATTTTAAAAAAATTTACTGCAGACTTTTGTTCAATGATATTTAATGGTGACCTGATGAATATATACAGCTGAGGTTTAAAGAGGCACGTAAACAGTATTTGAAACTTATCCTACATCTTTAAAAATAGGTGCGCACCTCTCTTCAGCCCAAGCTGTGGTCACCAAGACCAAAACCAGGCACCTGACCAACCAATCAAAACTTATTATGATACTTCACGACTATCATAAATAATGTGTTTCAAGATCTTGACATATCATTTAACATGGTGATAAATTCTCAGGATTATGCAGAATGTTTACAAGGATTATGACAATGGAATCATTTGCCCATATGAAGGCTGTAAATCTTCTGCCCTTTTTTGCTTTTTCAGTTATTTTGATAGTCATGGGACTTACAGTGTCTGCTAATGAAAGTGTTCATGGTGTGTTGGTAGTTTCATTCCATGGTAACTGATGTAGCTCCTGTCCTGTCTCGGGAATTTTCCTGCTATTTTCATTCCGTGCCATGCATATCCCTGACACATATTACTGTTAGCTGACAGGCCATCAAATGATAGGCTTAAAGATGCAATGAGGGAGCATGGCAATTTTCTATGATACACAATAGTTTCTTATGTTACCTATAAGTTTAGCAACTCATATTTGAAGCTTTCTTATGTTCCTTTATAAGTTTATCAACTCATAGTTGAAGCTTTCTTATGTTACTTATAAATTTATCACCTCATAATTGAAGCTTTCTTATGTTACTTATAAGCTTATCACCTCATAGTTGAAGCTTAAGTGTTATTTATTTAGTATGCATAATATTCATATGAGATCTCACCGAAAAAAAATCAAAACTTGATTGCAAGTAATTGCGTAAATCAAACTAGCAAATTTGTAATTTATTTTAAAAATGAAAAACTGAACAGTAAGAACAACATTTCTTGTATGCCGGAAATATTTCCTATTTTGGTTGTAAGTTGGCAGGTTGATAGTGAGAGAAACAAATATGGAGATTTTGCCGTTAGGAATTATATAAATTTTTAGATTTGTGTTGCCTCAGGTTCATTGTTTTCAGCTTCCATTGTACTATGTTTGGACAAAGGACATAGTGCCTACTATTATTGCCATGATGCAGAGCTAAAGTTAGCATATTACATTTGTAATGACTTAAGGGCACGTGCAGCAGAACTAGGTGATTTTCATTAATGAAGGGAACTTTGTCATTTTGGGGTGGAAAATGGGTCACGTAGGGCCAGGAAGGAAGATAAACTGGGGTTTTTCGCAATTTCCTCCCTCCGTTGCTATGGAAACGCCAATTGTTTGGCCGCCATATTGGAAAATATGGATGACTTTTGCATAACTTTGAACCCTTCGATCTGGAGAACAATACATGATAGGATGCTGGTTTTTTTTTCATTTGAAAGATCACTTTATTTAAAATAGAATGTCTTGGGCTTTTTTTGATTTCTCGAATAGTTTTTTTTTAATAATTTTTTTTAAAATGTCATAAAAAAACCTTGAAAATTTTGAAAATTTTCAACTTTAAAAATAAAAAAAAACACCAAAAACACAAGATATCGAAAAAAGCCCACGACATTCTCAAAACAGGGGTTTGGAGAGTTGTTTTGCAAAATTTTATGTAAATTGGACCAGAAAAAAGTCAGATCGAAGGGATAGAGTGACGAAAACTGTGATTTTGATCTAATTGACGATAAAGATTACCCGATAGATGCATTTGATAAAGGGTAATCATGTCCTTTTGCATCAAAATACACTTTTTGAGACAGGTATCATGAAAATAACTTCAGGATTCGATAAAGGACATGTTGCTGTTTAAAAAACTGCCTTAAACTCATTTAACACAATTTTACCCAATTTTACCCCTACAGGGTGCTGCACTTGCCCTTAAAGCCTTGCACATTTTGGGGAACCTGTTTGAATGTCAGCACAGTGGTGCTTTGTTTCCTGAGAATACTTGGAGAATTGACTCCCTGCAGGCTGAAGAAATAATTTCATGTGGCTAAACTAGGCTCTTCGAAGCCTCCAAGTGGCTGAAATAGACCAGAAATAGACCACCCAATGTTTATTTACTTTACAGCTGTGTTTCCAGTCTCAGTGCTTGTTTCCCAATAACTAAAACTAAAAGCGTTGCTCAGTCATTCACGCTCTCAAATCTCACTCTGAGGCCCTGGCAGTTATGGGATTGATTGTCCTGACTGGCTGATCTAGAAAGGTGAATTACACTTTCTATACTCAATATAGATAGGCTTGCAGTCACCATTAATAGTTGCCAGCATGAGACCAGATGTGTCCTGTGCTACCTGATTTTCTCATTGAAAATGAAACCCAAGGCATTCGTGTATTGAAGCTCCCAAGTTTTTTTTCAATGAAGAACGAAGCATTCAAATGTAAACATCATTATTCATAATTAAATTTTTGTGTCATCATAACAGTCTTTTTGTGTGTTTCTTTGACCATATTTGAAACTTGAAATGTTTTTTATGCTGATTCTGACCTGTACACACAGAGCACATAAATTATGCGAGAACAGTGCATATTATGAACAAAGTATTTTTCCATTCTTGCAAATATGTGCCGAAATGCTCATAGTATATTCCATTTATCTAAAACATAACTTTATCAAAGTATTTTCATGTAACATAAGTAAATGACACATTCCCGACATAATATTTCTTTCATCATAATAATATTTGTTGATTTTTATATGACATACTCGAATTTGATCATGTTAATCAGTATTCTTATAAAGGGCACTTTACAATCCAGTAATATGTGATGTAAATGCATTTGGCTCATGTATGATAGTGTATGGAAGTGTGTTAGAGCAAATGGCTGTTATATGACGCCCTAAGGCAGATTTTTATCTGAAAAGATATTTAAGTACTTGAGTGCACAGATCACAGAGAGCTGAAAGTAGTCAGCATGTCAACTCATCAGTGATAAAATATTTTTTAAAATTTGAAAAGAAATAAATCCAAGTCAAATTAAAAACAAATTATAAGAAAGCCAGACAGCTATTTTATGACATTTGTCTTCAGTGGAGATACAAGATCAAGTCTTTGTGTGGCGGTCTAGGAAAACCTGTCACAGTGGTCTATATATAGACATACACTTTCAAGACTGGGATATTCTTATGTCTGTATTCCTGATGTATTTCTTAACAGAATGCTTTTTATTTCACGCTGGGATAAGCATGTTTTATGTTCAGGAAGTGACGAATGTTAAAAACTGAGGAATACGGCTTTAAACCAGGCAAACAAACATAACAAATGCATTACGTTACCCATGGAAAATAATTAAATGCAATTATATTCTGAACTATGGAGTCAGAATTCAAGAAGAGGTGGATAGAATATTGATTAATGTGATAATGAACAAAATTTAATTTTGACCTTAAACGCAAAAATCAACTTTGTTTTGCACTTATGCAAAAACTTGGTCTGCAATTTCCGACAGCAATTTCCTGCACCACCTCACATATTTTCAACTTATTTACTGCCAGCAAGTCCAATGACATTCCTTTATAACAATACTTTTTTAAAGAAAATATTATATGACTGTTGAATTGATTTACTGACTTTTTCACATATATATGTATACTTTCTAAAAACTGTGCCCTTTTGCTTTGATAATCCAAGTTAACACATAACCTGCTACAAGTTGTGTGATGAATATTCTCATATCACCAGTAAGTGGGCCTGTCAGAATTTTGTTCGCTGATGAAATCAGAGTTGCTTCAGTTTTGTCACAAGTCTGTGTCCAATTAATATTATACCTCTGCGAAGTCACTCTGGAATATAGATATTTTGACAGATGCCTGTACTAAATCCACTGTCAGACATATTTCAGAGGTATTTTTTTGTCATTTTCTTTCAGTCCTATTCCTTTGAGGTGTGGAGATCTCGTTCATTTCTCAAGTTTGAAAGGATTCCCATGGTCTTTCACATGCTCTGCCCATTTATTTGTAAAAACTAGTTTACATTCCATCAATGTATCAAGCATCATTGGTATCCACAGTTGCCATTGTTTAGGCAATTTGCTTTGTTTGCATATGTATGTGCCATTGTTTGCTTTTTTTTTTTTTCGTCTCATGACTTCCAGGAGGAGTGATAAAAGTGTGGATGCTTTTTTAAATTTGTTTCCAAGATACATAAAATATGTCCCTGACACAGACAAATTTCTGCTATCAAATCTGTTTGCATATTTTTCTTATTTTTAGTGTTTATTTCTGTGTTGCAGTGTGAAATGAAAAAATTATGTTTATTTGCTGTTATGTGAAAAACTTGTATAGCTAACTTTTGTTTCTGTGTTAGGGCTGAATTTCTTTTGAACAAACTGATATCTGTTTGTTGTACTACATGGGTTTTTTTTTTTTTCTTTATGTCCATTCGATTATACATTTTGAAGCAAAGAAACTGCATCTCATAATTCATCTAGTGATAAGCACTGAGGTATGGTATGCTGTGTAAATGTTTAAAATTATAAGCCTATCTGAGGTATGTAGGCTATTGCTGAATTTCAGTGCCTTACATGGAGACCTAAAATGATTTTTATTACGCCATTAATACTTGCACTGTCTGAAACCGCTAACGTTCTCTTAGGTATGTGATACAGTGCACAAGCTAGGAGCTCTCATCATTTGCAGTAACAACCATGCTGGTATGGGTGATGAAAATGACCATAAAAATGAAGAGAAGAGGAAGGTTTTACAGTTGCATGTTATTTACTGCATTTGTAGGCCATAAAATGTCCAGTTTAGAGAGCTTCAACATACTGGGCAATCGTTAAATACAAGTAATAGATAATAACAACATATAACATATTACAAGGGAGGTTTTTGACAAACAGCAAGTGTTCATAAGTATGTTCTGCAGCCTGAAAAGTCAGATGTGATGCTATCCATCTAGTTTAGGGATTCCGCCGCTTAACATCCAGTTTTGGTTCAATCATGCCCTCATGAATGTGCCATACTATAACAAGGCACTGGTAAGTCACCCACACCAACAACAAATGGCCCTTCTAGCTGGTAGCATACTCTTTGATTAACAATGGCATAATCATGTTGCATTTTCTTTCTTTACTCATGTCCTCTCTCTGCCCCAGATCATTGACTAAGGTCTCGCTCTGACTAAGATCCCAATTTTCTCGTCTCCCAAACACTGGGATGTTAGCTAGAGATAGCTGCATTTGGACATTTTCATCAGCAAGTCACTATCACTGGTTGCAGATGAAACGTTTACATTTTGTTAGTATACATGAATCAACTTTTTTCTACCTATTTGTGTTATCCGATTGCTTATACATTACACTGATAGTGTGTACTTGATTTGATCACATTTGATTTTAGGATCACATTTTGATATCAAATTTGTCATGGAATAAATGGTTTCTTGACATTTTCTAGTTGTTTTCAGAATTTTTCATAGGTTTTCTCCTCGTGATTTGTTTGACCAGCACAGTAAATGAGTATCACTGTGTGGCATGTTTTAAGTCCCAGCATGGATTTAGAGGTTCACTCAAGAGTCTTGCATTGTTGGCCTAGGGCTACATTGAAGTTAGAATTTGCTGAGATTCCTGAGTTGTTGACATTCTGTAGTTGTTTCTATAATTTGTTTTCCAGTTTTCTTTCCTTTTTGTGATTTGTTTGATGAGAATAGCATATCAGAACATATATATTAACTAAGTATAATATCACAAATAGGATAAGCCTATCTATAATGTGTTAGTCATTTGCTTTTGGAAGTTGAAATCACGAACTCAGTGTGGTCCCTTAGAATGATGATGAGACTTCATTTAGGTGATGAGCTTTTGTATGTCATTTTCCACAAGGCCTTATGAATAGCTGTCATGAAGATGTTAAGCAGACTACAAAGGGCATACCCTTGAGCAAATTTTTTTCACTTCAGTAATAATTTATGTTAAAGGTTGCTGTGACAAGACATAGCATGTGTGATTTCTGTTTTTCACCTTCCATTCTGTTGCAATTTAAAGTTGAAATACAATGTGCAGGAAGGAAAATATTTCACAATGAGAATATTGGAACTAATTGGCTATTCTGATGTCTCTTTGAAACGTAAATTCTTTTGTAAAATTTCTAGATTTAAAAGGTACAGCAGTATGTCACAGCATAAATTATGCATGATCATAACAACCCCTTTCCTGTTTTCAGTCAAAATTACCAAGACTCCAGAAATTTTCTTTGCATTATTTACAAATAAATTAGTAATTTTGTATTATCTGTGTGAGCCCATTACGTCTTTGCTCGTGCTAATCTTCATATACATGTATAGCAAAAACATTTAGCTTTTGTAAAGTTTTGAGTATTTTTGCTACCATTAAATCCATCACAATTTTGTGTGAGTGTTGAGTTCTTGTCTGTTTATAACCACTTCTGTTATATGTAGTGTGTGATGCATATGTATAGATCTAATAATTATGATAACACAGAGAGGATACTGGTTGGCATATTTTTTTCACAGTCACTAACAGGCAGAGGGTAAATGTACGACTCTTCACATAAAAAAAAAAAAAAGATGACAAAAGAAGTGTGTAAATTAAGGCCTCGATATTTATTTTGAAACAAGAACAAATGTTGGATCCTGACTTCTGTAGAAGAGGCAGTGTATTTGCATGTGAAAATTGAGAACAACAATTGACATCAACAGTAACAGACATACCACTACCACTTTGATTCTTTTTGTCTATGTAGATAGTCTAAGCAGGCTGTATCCTTCATTTGCGCAATAATGGCAAGGATTTCAGTTTACTGTCATTTGCTCCTGCAGTACTTTTCATGACAATCTAGCAATGTTTGACAGACATGGCATGTTGCAGTGCTTGCGGGCAAGAGGAACTGTGACTTTGTTGATCTGTTCCTTTTCATTTTATTTTCTGCATTCATTTTCTGGCTCATTTGTAACCTTCAGCTCTTCAAATTTCGACAAACATAGGTTTTGAGAAAATATGAATTATTGAGAAGGTATGTATTTTACGTGGTTGGAAATTCAAGCTACAGTTATGACTGATTGAATTTAGAGAGAAAAAGAGAGAGACGACATTTGATTTCCTAGCTACTGCAGTTTTATCTTTAAACTTCAAATAAGATCAAAGAATACTTTCAGTTTGAAGTCTGTCAACATATTTGTTCTTTTTTACTAGAACCTTTGTTTCAAATGGATCAGGGTGTTCTGAAGAAATCAGGCAAAAATACATTCTCAAAATTTAAACAAATTTATTAGGCCAACAGTCAAGCACCTTCACTTAATCTGCTGGCACAATCTGCATTATGACCAAACACTGAACTATTAAACACCTCACCTCAGCCACACATCAAACATTCTTGAACGAGTCATGAACCACAAACAGTCAGAATCACCCCAGCATATCTATTCAAACATCCCACCAGAATCACTGAATTTCACCTGCGCATTCCAGCATGCTAGACTCACTCCCTCTCCTTCCCCAAACTGAGCTCCCACATATGCAGTCGATGCAGACAGGCAATCATAAAGAAAGCTACCAAAGAATAAACAACTAGCTTTACTGCATGACTGACAAATTGTTAAATCCCAATTGAAAAACTACAAATGCATTAAAAAAAACCAGTGGCAGTGAATGTAGACATAAATCACAATGGCTGATCTGCCATGAAATGACAAAAAGATGCAAGCCCACTTTTCATCAAAACGGAGATCTACCTGGATTCATATCTACAATACAAAACTTGTAAAAATTAGTCTGTAATTTGCACATCAGTAAGAAAACAAGTCCTGTCATAATTATGCCCTATTTAACATGATTTATTTTTGTTGATTTCACAAAACTTCATCTTTTGGATCTATTTCTTTAAGCCATTTCACAGCAACTATGAAGAATGACATGTTCAATGGCCATTACAACAATAGATGTAGCTGCTACCAGTGCTGCAAGTTAGCAGAAAAGTGTGGATTATCTAAACTTATATGGAATCCTTGAAAACATAAATGCAAAACTTGCGGAACACAAAATAAGGACTATACTTAGGCCAAATCCAGATCAGACACCACTGGATAACTCATAAGCTGTGTGACACAATGTATCCTTTGTATCCACTACTTGCTCAGTTACTACAAGTGCATCCGGAGTGGGTGGTTAATGGAATGAGGAAGAGGAGCCTGGCTGCATTGGCCCATAATATGCTGTTACTGCCTTGCTAAGTATGATGCCAGAAGACTTTGTGCGACACTGGCTTCTCCCAAATGAAAGGATTGATTCTGGCATAATATTAGCCACAGGTGTTGATTAGATCAAATAAATTCATCCTCTGCACGACAGGGCTTAAAATTCTTGCTCCCATCTTGTTAGCACATTGCAAAGCACAGATCAGGATGAAATTTCCACAGCTGATTTAGTTGCTCAGCCTCACATCTACCATGTGCCATATCATCCTGACGAAATGCAGCTTTGTTTTAATATAACAATATAAACGCTTTTGTCTCCACAGTGATGGCAGTCTCATAACCCTCCGCTGAATTCTGACACCCACAGTTTGAAAGTCCGATCATATGAGCTTGTGGCCATATACTTAAGATCCCGTGATATGTCAAGGCCCATTACTCTGCTCTCGTGCCCTGCTAGAGTTTTCAGAGGTGCCCAGGTTGGGTGGGCCCAGATCTGTGGAAATGAGACGGTTAAACATAATAAATTATGAAGCAGCAAATGAGAAAATTTAAATAGGTTCTGCAGTAAAGAAGTGATAAGATCATCCAATACAGCTAAAAGTTAAGAGATAAGTTCTGACTACAGCAAAACTTCTCATTTAAAAAGGATTTTAAGAAAACATCTGTTTTGAACATGCAACTAATATAGAAAGACATGGGCTGAGCCTGATTATCTCAGTTCCTAGTCTCCTGTTATAAGCCACTTTTTAACTTGCTGCGAGACATTTTTGCTCAGAATGTTCGATCAGTTCTGATCTCAGTACCCAAAATCATGTGCAAGCACCAAACAATTTTATAGAAAATGAATCTTTTCATGTCAAGAAAAAGGCTGTACTTGATCTGAATCTCTCAAAACTTGCTCATGTAGAATACCATGTTATACATTAATCCAGATGATGTGTTGATAGTTAATGATCTAAAGACTGGTTCCCACAAAATCATGGCTTACCTTCGCTGTTCCATCAAAAGAAGCGGTCACCAAGTAGTTCCCATGGTGTGCTGAAAAAGAAAATACTCAAAATAAATTTACAGTTGGCTTCATGACTGTAACACAACAGTACATAACCACTTAAAATTGATGATACTTAGCATATGCTCACTATGAAAACATTGCACAAACCAGAATCAAATGCAAAATTTTATTCCAAGTCCTAAAGTAACAGTGGCCTGTGGATATTAAAGTACAAAACATGTTTAGTTATCAAAAATAAATATGTTCAAAAACTGAAAATTTTTGGGCTTCCCATGAATTTCATAATAGATGAGAGATACTCACGCTGAAACTGTACAGCTGACACAATGTTTGTATGGGAGGGGACTGTGTACACACATTTCCTCTGTCGCAAGTCCCAGATTCTGGTAGAGTTATCTTCACTGCCTGTCGCAACATGGTAACTGGAGATAGAAGAATGAGAGAATATGTTGTGGTACTTCATGCTACATCCATTAATTTGATAAATGGGAAGAGGAAGAGTAATGTAGGAAAGAAGAAATATAAAGAGTGAAAAAAAACAGATGAAGGAATTGTTAAATTCCGAAAATTTGATACTGCCATATTATGTGCTTCTCTTTATAGGTTAAATAAAATTGTAAAATATGACTGAAAACACTGGGGATGCTTTTCTATTTTATTTTGTGTTAAACAACAAAAAACAACAACTGAGATCACACACATGACAGAGAATGGGGTGTGCATTAAAAGTCAAAATAAGGCTTTAGTTGCTTTCAGAGTGCATCAAGTTATTGGCGTGATATGAAAACTTGTGTGTACTTTCATCAGGTGGAAAAAAGTTTTCAGCTAGCATTTTTCTGGTCTGGTACAGGTTGTAGAAAGTGGCTGGGGCTCATCTGCTTATGACGGACAAATTTCTGAGCAAACTGTACTTGACCAACAATGTTTCAGGATAAAAGTAGATCTATCTACAATTACTAACCCGTCACCAATAAAATCAACGGTATTGTGTACTAAACTAATTTTACTCTTGATACTGAGTAAGGATACTTGATACTCTTGTAAAAGTTTGATACTGGTGGTCCAAATCAACTTCAAAGCCTCGTATCTCAGTTCGTAGTCTAGCAACATAAGCCTCATTTTGATTAACTGCAAGATACAAGGAAAAAAAATACATTTCCCTGAATTAACTAAACCAATGTAAATATGCAACACTTGTGACCAGACTTCTCAATCGTGGCCTGAATCCCAGCAAGACTCACCCATCACCACTAAAATCAACGGCCAAGACCGACTTGAGGTGGCCCTCCAAGAACATGACACACCGGCCTGTTCTCAGGTCCCATACTCTGCCGTATGCATCCAGGCCTCTGAAAAAGTAAAAGTGCCATTTTAAAAAGCTGGTCAAACATAGTTTGTCATGAAAAGTTGACAGTGTAAGAGTGCAGTCATGTCTGAACTCAAAGTAACATCTGAGTAATAAAATACATCATATAAGTCAGTCCAAAGCTTATTTCTGAAATTTCATCTCCCACTGACAGATCTTTGAGTGATTCTTCTAGTCAAGATATGTGTCAGTACAACCAGAACTTTAATCTGCCTAGTGTGAAATTCCATACACTTCTTCTAAATGAAAGATCTTCTAGCATATGCCGGTGCATGTATATTAACTTAGACTTTCACATGCACTAGCAACTCATAGGAACTGCTCCTATTTCAGTGTGTCATTCTTCTAGGTTGTGTGTGAAATCAACTGATTCTATATCTTCACAGGTTCTTATTTTCTGAATAGTTGTGTTTCACACACAAAAATATAATCTAGACAAAAAAAACTTGGTCTATGAACTATCAACTGTCTTTAACCCTTGTGAAGTGAATGTTGCCTCAGTTCTCGCTGATACACTACTTATTTAAAAGGGAGTTAGAACTTTATCGTGTTTTGGAGACAACTAATAAGGCACCAGCATGGATTTTGTGCAGCTTCCCCATAGTCAAGGAAACCGCTACCTCCAGGGCAAACTGAAAAGGTGGTCAGCACTAGGTCTTGCAATCAGTGCACAATATGTACCGCACATGCCTAGAGCAACTAGCATTGTAAAGATTTGCTTTTTCCTTCAACTCACCAACATGAACAACTGAAAAGAAATAGAAGACTAAATGACAAAACGGTAGCTTTTGTGATGTATGAAACATGATATATATTCTGCCAAGTTTTTCTGTTACTGTAGTGAATAATGAACTTACCCTGTGACAGTCAGGGCCCCATCTGACTGGAAGGCAATATCATACACTGGCCCACTGTGACCCTCTTGATGAAGGATTTCTTCCTGGACCTCTAGATCCCACAGCCGCCAGGAGTGGTCAAAACTGAGGTGGACAGACAAGGTTGTAGATAAACAAAGGAACATAATAAAAAGTCCTCCATCATATGTAATAAGAAAACCTTGTAATCCTGGAAGTTAAAACAAACTGTTATCATCATTATCATTTTCATTATCTTGTTGGTACTATCTGCTCACCAGCCTATGTCATTACTGATTTGTGGGCAAAACAAGTGTGGTCCTAAAGAAGTTTGGAGCATCAAGTATGGACTGATGACAGGAGATGAATCAGCTAATTTGAGAAGCAATGCCTTCTAACTATCAAAAATAACATCCAGAAGAACCTATGAATGGTGACCACAGTTCATCCCTTAGAAAAATGTTTGCGTCAGGTAGGTGGTCGTCAAATACAGGTTGATTTTCTTGATTAAGATAAAAATAAAACCCTTTCCTACATTATTCTAAGTAAATATCTATATCCCTTGCTCGCAGAGGTGGGGCTGCCATAAAGCACACTGAAACACAAACTGTACATTCAAACTCAAAATAAAACCTTTATTTTCCCTACTGCTAGCCTCAAAATCACTATGTATACAGTGTTTACACTGTCTCAGATTGGCCAACTGGCAGTCACCTCACTCAGTAATTTGCCTCACATTTTACACAATCTGGGACATGGGACAGAGAGGTTATGGTCACCTTTGACAGACAGTTGTCATATGGAGATCAAAGATATAGAATATATGAATGGTCATCCCTGAAGCCTGATCGACATGGCATGTGGTCATAAGACTACGTTCGACTGTGAACAGGCTTCCTCCATCTCTCAAAATTTCTCAGCAAGACAGATCTCTTCCCCTGCTGGCAACACTGTCAATATGACCTAGCCATCTTTCCTACATTAAGACTAGCATAACCCTTTATTCATAACCACATCTTCCTTCCAGACTGGCCCATATTCAAGAGAAACAGGGTAACATGAATACAGAGAGGCCATTTCAATTGATAAAAAACTTCCTAAAACTTTATTCAAAAGCAATCAAATAGTGGAGAAAGAAATATTCTAGTACAGAAAATTTCAACAAGCTTTCTTTAAACTTAAAATTTGGAAATTTCTGAAAACGAATACTCACCAGCATGTGGAAAGAAATCTTCCCGAAGGATGATACTTCACTCGAGAGACACGGTATGGCGCATGACCCTCTATGTCTGCCAAGGGCTCTTCACTAGAAGACAAGGCAAAGAGTCATTATTACAGTGAGAAACCTATACATTATGAGAATCTCTGCTTGCTCTGGCTTCCAAATTAGTCTGTTCTTTATGCAACATGTGAGTGATGGTCTCTGAATTTGCAATAAACAAAGTCTAAAACCTTTGCAGAGGTTGATCCACTGCATCCACCACTCCTGTATTAATACTTTGTACACCACAGCCATGTCAAGTTAATTATCCTTTCAGTCCCCAAGTTTTCCTCATGATGTATACTTGTGGTATGGCTAAGTGATTTTTTTGCACACTAGTACACAAAGGTAAAGTAAATTGCATTTAATATTGTCTTCGTGATACACTAAGTGTCAATAAGCCCTTTCTCTCCCTGTTGTAAAATGAAAATGCTTTACAATCTTTCTTATCCATAGGAAAGAGTGCGTTAGCATTCTCCTATGATGCAACAGTTTCATTGCTTTGCTGCCTGGCTATTGACAGCATTATAAATGCTGATCTACACACTTAAGATAGCATCTTTATGACATCTTCATGTTCAAAATATCTAGGTTACTAACTTCCCAGGAGGAGCCTGTACATTTTAAAAACATACTTTTCAGCCTTTTACCATACTCTCTTTCAACTCCATATCATCAGCTAAGAACAAAACCATACCTAAAATATTGTCTCCATAATATGTTTGTACTCAAACTTAACATTAAAAATCGTTACTGTACTTCACCTTTCCAGATTCCAGAGCTTGACTGAGCCATCTTGACCACAAGAAGCCATGCAACACAAGCTGTTGTCCAGTGTCAATGTGGCTTCAGGATGGAAGACAATGGCCCCAACGTTACAGTTGTGACCTGCCCGAGATAGAAAGATATAGACTCAACATTATTTATGTTAATTGCAGCAGACTTTCAATACACGTCAGAATGATAATACATTACCCGAAACACCAAAGACAAAATTTCATTTTAAATTAACTCATGTTTTATTTAAGTTGCCAGGGTCCCCTGCAGTTCTTTTCACATGACAAATCTAGATCTTCCATTTGACTGAAAACAACAGAAAACATCTCAAACGAAAAATGAGGCTTAAAATTTCTTCAGCAGCTCCAAGTACATGCCATGAACTTAAGAATGGAACTATTTTAAACTGAAAGTTATGTTTTTATCACCTGTAGCATATAATTGCAAAAGGTTCAAATAACATCGAGAATGGCAATTATTGTTAATGCGACTAAAATCAAAAACAGACCTAGGCAAGTTGGGATTTTTGACAGGGTTAAACACAAGTTTCAAATCAGTTGAGTTTATGTTATCAAATGAATGTCTTCAAATTAATAATCACATAGAATGACTATTAAGAAAAAAAATATATCAATTTTTGGCATGAAACTCATGGATCTGCACAAAAAAATGTTAAAGCAAGAGTATTTGCCCTTTTGATCAGGTGTGAGGGTTGTTAAAACATCTGTCTTCAATATTTGCTGACACCTGTGGATAAAATGATCAGCATTTGAAAGTTAAGGACTTACCTCTTAAATCTCGTATATGATTACAATCAGGTATTGACCATAGCTTGCACAATCCTGACCTGAAATAGTGAGATAAAAGTATGACATTTGTTTCCAACTTGATGCAGTGATGTTGAGGCATGTGTCACTAAGAAGTTATTGTTACCAGTCAATTTCTTTATAAACTTGATAGCCACTAACATGCACAAACAATCATTGCCCCATAAAAGGATGGATCAAAATGTTGTTTCCAATGTTTAATATCATATTGATCCATTTTTTTATCTCTTTTGGTGGGGATATCTGAAGACATAAGTTTTGCCAGTCTCCTTTACAAATACTTTAGCATGAAAATACCTAAGGCAGGTTCACAATATTTCCCAAATAATCACATACATACGTAACAGTGAGCATAATGTTAAAATGCAGATGGTTAATAGATGATGTGGAGCCTACTGAGCATATGGATCAAAACTGAAAATGTGATTACTTAAATGGGGCTGGAATAGGCGTTATCCGGAAATCTGATTGCGGGAGGTAACTCCTGAAAGTTAACACTTAAAGGAGTTATGTTCCCTTTCGAGGACCCACTCGACAATACCCCGAGTTGTACACAAGGTGAGGAAAGCGTGTTGCAGAATGGATACCTAGCGCATAGACAGACTGGTGAACGTGACATGCGGACCTGTTTATTTTACACGCCATTAACTTATTGACCGCTCGGCCTATTCGCATAACTTTTAGCATCAATTGCAAGCTCAATCGTTTCCACTTGGTTTCATATCAGTAACACAGTAACTACTATTACTACTAACAGTACATTCCAATACGTAAAACACTGTAGGCCTACAGCTCGATGCTTAAATGCACATTATACATCAAAATTAGGCCCAACATTTGTGCAGAGTGCAGATCTGTAAAGATATTTAATATACGCGAGAAATTTGAAAAGTAAAATTGTATCGAAGGCCAAAAAGGGTGTATTCTGCGATACTAGACTAAGTCTAGCACAAATGGTCGTTCGATGCATCTGCTTTTTTTTTTTGTTTGTTTTGGTGTGGGAAGGGACAATGGTGGAGGCACAAGGACACAGATGCATGAAGAAATATGGAAAATATAGAACCTTATAACCCGTTCCACAAAGACACTTTTTTTCTCTTATTCAATGTGAATCAAATCATGAATAACGGTTACGGCGTGTCTGTTGTGTTGGGAGGAACACCCAGTAAACATTCTGACACACCATAAAATGTTTAATCACAGATTAAGAGTTATCGTAAACTCTTGAAATGCCTAATCCTCGAAAAAAAGTTAAATCGTTACACACTATACTTTACAAAATCACTGAAACTTGTAAATAGCAATATTCTGACACACCGATAAAATGTTTAATCATAGATTAGAAGTTATCGTAAACTCTTGAAAAGCCTAATTCTAGAAAAAATATTAAATCGTTACACACCGTACTTTTCAAAATCACTTAAACTTGTAAATGGCAATATTCTGACACACCGATAAAATGTTTAATCATAGATTAAGAGTTATCGTAAACTCTTGAAAAGCCTAATCCTAGAAAAAAAATTAAATCATTACACACCGTACTTTTCAAAATCACTGAAGCTTGTAAATGGCAACATTCTGACACACCAATAAAATGTTTAATCATAGATTAAGAGTTATCGTAAACTCTTGAAATGTCTAATCCTAGAAATAAAAATTTAAATCATGACACACCGTACTTTACAAAATCTGTGAAAGTTGGAAATGACAACATTCTGACACACCGATAAAATTTTTAATCACAGATTAAAAGTTATTGTAAACTGTTAAAACGCCGAATCCTTGAACTAAAATTTTAATTCGTGACAAAAGTGTCCAGGTCTAGACCTACCTGATATCTTTCATGTCCAATATTTCAGAAATTGTAAAATCTGAAGAATCAGTGGTTGGATGAAGTATACTGTAATTGTGTTTTCTGACGGAGTCTAGCCTAGACACTAGTCCTTTCATCGTCGTCTATCAAGCGCACAGAGAACTTTTTTTTAGATCGGCATTTTAAGCATCAAACTTGTTCGTCAGATTGATGCAGTCTAATCATACATACCAGTTCTGAGACACACAAAACACAATGACAACATTCAGCAGAAAACAAACAAAACCCAAAACTCAGGGACGATGAAGATGGAAATGAGAATGTATTCAAGTTTCGAAACAGGGATTTTGGTCAGCTGGGGCTGTGAATGATTACACCAGACTCTTCATACGAATTTCACGTCAAAAACCAAACTATTTTCTCTTAGTACAATGAAAACAGATTCGGTATACTATACATTGTTGTTAAGAGCAGTACGGGAAGACATGCCGGTATCGCAGACTTGGCCAACTTTATCACTGTAAACAGCGGTCCAAGTTCAAAACGCTCGACGTAGAGTCGACAAAGAACGATTCAGTAAACAAAAATGGCCGACTTCTAAAGGGCGTGGGCTCGGAAAAGGGGGCATAACTCTAAAGGAGTCAAATTTTCAGGTGTATTATTTCCCTTGAGCGATTTCCGAAGTACGCCTATTGAAATTGGGATTCTCCTTAAATGAGTGTGGTTAAACAAGCAGACATGTGATAACAAAAATAAACCCCTCTTCTCAATTACAAATCATGAGTCCTATTTAACAATCTGTTGGGTGCATTTTTTGGGACACAAATGATACAATTGCAACATTATGAAGTGCCTCAAATTCATAATAAATGGAGGATTTGTGCTTTGTGCAGATGTATTGTAGTCACCGACTCAGTAACCCTACTGATGATGCCACATTAGAATGTTTATGAATCAAATCAAATATCTTCAGTTAAAGGAGACTTTATTACAATCAGAATTTTGGCACTGTCTGGGATGGATCAAGGTCTCTCAACTTATCTCAACCCAAAGATGACTTACCATGAGGCAGTAGCTAACATTTTGGAATCTGGGCTGAAGGTACAGTATGATATAGGCCGATTATCTCCAATCTGACTGCAGTCATTTGTAACAGACTGAAATGAGAAATCAGTATTTCATTTCATATTTCAGAGGACAAGTCAATTCAGGTGAGTTGTAGAAAAATAGTAAGTTCTGAAAGTACAACATGAACAATGGAGTTTTTTTTTAAAAAAATATATATCTTCTATATCTAAAGATATTTAGATTGGATCTTGGAAAAAACTTGCCCTCAGACCCCCAACTGCAAAAGATCTGCACACTCTACACCAAGGCAGATGGCTAAAGGGTTCAAACCCACAAGGTTGTTAGACTGGGAAGGTAGAGTAAAGCAAGTCCATTACATAGACTGGTAAGGCAGAGTGAAGCAAGTTCATTTACATGTAATTCCATTCTATTACATACTAATAGGATTACTTAATAAGCCTCTTGTTGGGCATAAGTGCTGAGTAATCTAAAGCGCACTGTCAAATTTTATCTGATCTTATACATTGTGAGTGTGACTCCATCAGAGTAAAAGTTCGCCTGCATGCTCCGCAAATAAACTCTTTGAGGACTATCTTCAGGAAGCATACAAAGTTCCTGCAATTTGCATACATCAAGGACAACAAATCATACTGAAAGCAGTAGGTCTTTAATCTCACAATGGGCATGGGTGCTAAATAAGGATAGAATACATATTTCTTCTTACCCTTATGCGTTTCTGAAGATGCTGTATCTCTGCATTCTTCTGTGTAACAGGAAGAAGTTTTTCATTCCTCTGTTTTTGCACCCTTTCCTTCGCTCTGCAAATTATAAAATTGGTTGAAAGTGAAAGATGCTATTCTCTGTTAGCTCATGTTGTGATCACAAACTATGTATCATTCTAGAAAAGATGCAAAGCAGATTCCCATCAGAAAATTTGAGCAAATTTTTTACATGAATTGCCTAAACAGCAAATATCATGTATTTTCAGAACAGCACAGTGCATTTGTTGATTTCCTAAATCTGGAAACGCTAATGGCAAGTTTCCATTTTCCAGACCTCTGGCAACTCTGAATTTAATATCAAATTCTACACACCCCCTTTCATTCATATTCATTCATCAATACCAAATGACATGTCTTATTCAGGGCACCATCTCAGGTTTGTTTTACTATATTAGGCTGTCACATAATCAACATCTTGTGTTGGCGGTGGGAGGGAGTAATAATGTAACATCCTAGAATAAGAACAGAATGTTAACTCCCTGAATGAAAGTAACAAACAACTAACCAACACCGGCGCCAATCAGAAAGGAGGGGGACGAAAAAAAAACAACAAAAAAAAATCATCAACATCTTAGCTGACTTACCTTGGAATGGAATACTGAGCTATCCAGTACCTTGCTTCTTTCAGGTTATCAGAGCCTTCATGGTACCATGTCACATTATCCTGAAATAAGTTATTACACAGTTCAACACTTCTAAAGAGTATAGAATGAATTAGTTTATCATTGGTAAAGCTGAATTGAATTCGATAAGTTTTTTTTTTTCGCCTTAGACTTCTGACAAACATATGTGCTGCCAATTTAGGGAAAACTACTGTATATGTCAAAGTGGCTCAAATTTTCTATTTGGCATGTTTGTACAGAGCATAATGTTCTCTATCTTTCCAGTTATAGCNTCAGGAGTTACCTCCCGCAATCGGATTTCCGGATAACGTCTATTAGTTTATCATTGGTAAAGGTGAATTGAATTTGATATGTTTTTTTTTTTTTTGCCTTAGACTTCCAACAAACATCTGTGCTGCCAATTTAGGGAAAACTACTGTAATGTCAAAGTGGCTCAAATTTTCTATTTGGCATGTTTGTACAGAGCATAATGTTCTCTATCTTTCCAGTTATAGCTTTGCGAAACAATTAACCCTATGCTTCATTAAGTAAATGATGAAAATAGGTTTAACACCAAAGTCTTTGGCATCTCCCTCAAAACTGGTGCATAGGATCTTCTTGTGTACAGTTGAATGTACTACAAATGAAAACTTTCTGACCTACACTGTGTTTATTCTTGTGAAAGAATGTATAGAATGGGGGATGTAATGATGAGGTGGAAAGCTGGGTTAGGAGGAGAGTGGGAAATTCATAAGGAACAAGAAAACTATGCAAACTAAAAGAAAGGAGGGAAAAGGAGGAAACCAAAACATTCTGAGAGATGAAACCAAGACTGCCTGGAGAAAGGAAAGAAAAATTATATGGCAATATGATGTGCAGTACATGTAAAGAAGTTAATGACAAATATTCTTACCTCTTCTCTTTTCTTTTGTTCCTTCTGCTTTTCTTCTTTCTTCTTTTTTATGGCACTTTCTCCAACCTCTGCCAAGAGTTTCCGCAAACGCTCTCTCCTCTCAGCAGGACCCTCCCCAAACAAACCTGGGAAAGAAAGCAAGTAGAGTGGTAAAAGGACAATTAAGCATAACAAACAAAAACAGCAAAAAATTTAGCTATAAAGGCTTTTTTTAATTATATTTTGTGAGAAAACTGCCTGGTAATGACCTAATCATGACAATAACTATCCGCAAATGAAAAATTTATCTCCCGTAAATATCGGGCAGATCTGAAGAGGTATACCCATGACCAAACAGGTAAACAGCTGACTGCCAGTAATATAACGCTGAGTTATAGCTTTAAAGGAAGAGGGGGACCTGGCATCCAGGTGAATGATCTGAATCATTCAATACAGTTAATGAAGTCAGTGACATATGAGATGGGACCCAAACAAAGTACTGCATAAGTGCAAAGGTATAGAATCTGCAATTGTGTTAGAGAAATGGAGGCATACTGCAGTATAACACATTACCAAAAGTTCTTTAGTATAGAAAAAATAAAAAGAGTATTAAAGTAGGACAATACTCACAAATAGGTTCTCCAAGCTGTCGTAAATTAGCTTTTACCTCTGAATCATCTGTAGATACTTGTATTGTCCTTGCCTGGAATTCAACAAACAATGATGAAACATCATTCCTTACCAGATTCACCTCCCAAACCTGAAGCTTAAGAAGAACGTTTTCACAAACATGTCTTTAAAACACAAATTTTGAAGTTTCTTGAAAGTGTGAACAGGATCAGTGGAGAATAATCACACTCAAGAATTAATTTTTATAAGACAGCGAGTTTGATGTTAACAGGCAGTTCTGAATGTGAGGGGAAACAGGACTACCACCTACAGACAGAAATGTGATAACTTGCACATCACAACAAGCTTCAGAAATAAATAAAGATGCTTACAGACCGTGACCATTCTGCATCTGTAAGGCATTCCCCTAATCTAGCTTGGTGACAATTCACAAATCCACATTACTGAATGATAGGGTCCATACAGGGGATGCGGATATTTTCTCTAGCCCTCTTTCTATCATGAGTCATCACAGAATGTGTACATGGTGTAAAGGAAAATGGTACTGTTACAAGTATGCAAAACTTTGGTATTTCCTGAGCAAGAGAAACTGCCACAAACAGATCTAGAAACCAAATCTGAACAATCCAAAATTTATCACTGAAGCCTCCTAAAACACAACGGTAGTAAGCATCATTTTTGACAATTCAAAAATGTTCATGTCATAGGATTCTATAATATCCAATTTCTACTTGTTCCATTTATAAACAACCCAGATCCATGTGAATCCACATAAATCAAGTGCACTTACCCTCTTCCTCTTCTCAAACTCTGCCAGTGCTTCTGCATGCATGGCAGACTCACTGGCCTCAAGGTCAAAGTGGCTTCCTGGAGTAGGAAAAAAAAAGTAAAAACTTCCATCATTGAGACAAAATTTAAACATTTCACTGGTCATTGGATGTTCAGCAATATGAGCACCTTAGTGGGTGGGCTTAAGATGGCAAATTAATACACTCATACCACTGTGAAGTATTATTACACAATTTTTGTTGTCCTCTCCAGTAGATTTAGATTTTATTTCTTTGTCTTCCTGTAAATCATTGTGAGTATGATATCACTGTGCTGTCTTACTCTTTTCAATATCTTAGAACATAATATCAAAAGTAATGAGACTGGCACGGAACATAACAAGACAGAAAAGTTCATAAAAGAATGAGACAAATTCAGAGCAAATTGAGGAGACAATCCTGGGACTTCAAATTACGGATGTGTTGTAATTCATGAACATCCACTGATAATCATGACTTTAAATATCATAACCTTTAACACACAAACAACTCTGCTTCAAAACATAATTAATTTCTGACTAGCGGAAGCATAAAAAAGGCCATTCTCATATATATCTGTTTCTCTTTCATAAAGAAAATTATTAAGCTTACCATCAGTGATATTTATGTGTCCAGCCTCTTTCCCTGCTTCGATGGCTGCACTGCTACTGCTAGCAATGCCACCACCACTGGTACCACTACCACTGGCACCTGCTGCATTTCTGTCTGCTGCTGCAGTCTGTCGCAATTTTTCTCCATCCTCTAGACTCCCAAAATGGATCACTTTCTGACGTTTTGTAAAGGTGGGACCTTCGTCATCATCAGACATTTTGATTGGTAATTATATTGGTTGGACTCAATAAATTCTTCCCTGTTAAGAGACCAAGTTTAGAAATGTATGATAGGTATCTAACAAAACTTTTATGAGTGACCATTGTGCAAACAGACCATATTGTTGATATATTTAATATTAAAGACAAATGGAAACAAGCAGAAAACTACACACCTTCAAGATGCATGTTGATCTAGACTAAGTTGCTTTTAGCATAACACACTCTTATAGTAGTCATAGGCACAGGGGAATAATGTAGGAACAGGGCCAATCTGGTGACTAAACTATGACTAAATGAATGGGAGGATTTCCATATGTGGTAACTGGCGATACATTGAAAAATATCTTATCAATTGATTAAATAATTACAAAGAGGTTCCCAAACCATTTGCAAATGTTAGACTATTTCTCAGGGAATAAAATATGTTTTTGCTTCTGTAACGGAATTTTTGGCAAGGTCGAAGGACAGCACCGCAACGATAATGATACCGTTCATTTAGTCATAGACAGGTCATGGACTAAATCGATATTTCGACTAAATTGGTGCTGTTGTTAGAGAAAGTCGAATTTTTAATGAATATTAAACTTAGGCACTGTGGAGTTGGCTTCAAGCTCAGCAGACATTTTGATACTCGGGTCAACTTGGGAAATCCAAAAACAGTACCATTTCTCTTTCTTTCTTTATTCCCCACAAAATTCCAAATCCAAGCCCCTGTCTTTTAATAATCCCTCATTTGTGTGCTCATTCAGTCATTGGTACAGGTCAGGAGCTCGTTGTAAGGGTTCCCACATATGGAAATCCTTCCAAATGAACTGTATTGTCAAGTGTTGCAAGAGAGATATGTGACCATATATTATATGATATCTCTGTACCCAGAGATAATCCCTAGCATAGCCTATGGCCACTAGCCACTACTAAGTATTATATATGGCATACTAGTCGATGGGATTGGGGGAGCATGGCTACAGTACAGCTATCTCAAAGGATAATAATACAGTTCATTTAGTTATAGACAGGTCATGGACTAGTCTAGATCGATATTTCGACTAAATCAGTGCTGTTTAGTGTTAGAGAAAGCCATGTAGAGTGACTGTACCAGTCATCGGTGTATTTTAACATCTCTTTTTTATCTCCAGCAAACAGAGTAAGACATGAATATCTTTACCCTAGATTTTATAACAGTATTAATCCTTACTCCTAAAACTGTGAGGTTACTGGCATTCTTTCTACACGGATATTATTTAAAATATCGTTTTTGAATAGCAGTGCGATCTGGGTTATTTTGGGGCCAAACGCTACCAGTCATCGGCGTATGCTCTGAAACAAAATCCAGGACTTGCGCCCGATTACTAGTTTAAACATCATAAAATGCAATAAAAATTAGGCACACTTGCCAGTTTTTGCTTGATTTTGTTCATTATTTGCAAAGTTATGCCCAGGTAAGTGCTACCAATCGAAGGCCGATGCGCACTGCGCCGCCATTATGATGAGAAGGGAAGAAATTTCCGGGCGGTCAAGGAACAAATATACCAGGGACCGTTCATTATAATTTTCAACCCTGATTATTTAAATTTGCTGCATCTTTTGCCTTGTCAAAAACAATTAAAAAAACACACAAAAAAAAAATCATTCAAGAACATAAAACAACTGAGAATAAATGTCCATGTTGATCTGTTCAATTGTTGTGTGCAAGAAAGGGATGGCCTAGGGACAGCAAAGGGTGGTGGGTATATGAACTTGGAAAGGTGCTGGTGGTGCATAATGTAGTAAATTTGTGCTTTCATGCCAGCACTCAACTGTAATTTTCTCAGTTACCACTAAAGCTGCATCCATCAAACTTATGTCACTTAAGCATCTGTATGAGACAAATTATTTGCACTATTATTTATGACATACAGT
>JAWQUT010000033.1:2464939-2518288 GCA_033807755.1 Ellobium chinense
GAACACGCATGTAAAAAAGTTTTTGTCGAAATAACCTGCTGCAATTGCCCAAGTTGCTAGATTTAATGGTTCATCAGGTGATGCAGTCTTACTCTAGAAAGCAATCATCTTACCTGATGTTGACATTGTCTTGTCCTGTGAAGAAACCAGGAAACAAAAGAGAATGAAGAGATGGTTAGTAAAGTTTGAGCAATGTTTTGGCCGCCTTGCTTACAAATGAACAATGTTTGTACTACCTTGCAAAATGTCCTTCAGATGGAGGCAGTCCTTGATGAGTTTTATGCATTTAAAGAGCCCACTTTTTTTTCCTGTAAACATACATTATATTATATAATAAAAGAGCCGTTGTGGTCCTTTCTTACCTTAGTGATACATGATTTCTGACTTTTGACCGGGTGGTTTTGGTCAAGATTGATCAGTTCTGATTTATAGTGTCATACTTTATCGGCCCAAGTCTTAATAAGAATCATGTCACATGTTCAAAAGATGTCTGAAGACTCATTGGTGATGATTAAATTATTAACACTGAAGTGAAAGAGAACCGTTAAGTCAATGACATTTTTTAAAAAATTTATATTTAGGCCAGTGATGGTATCAAGTAAACAGCTGAATGGTTCCAAGATGGAATCCAGTGCTGATCGTGTAGTGACTCCTATGAAATGGGGCCTGACCCCAGCATGGCACAAAGGAGATCCTTACAAGATCCCATACGAGACAAACAACTGCCGCATTGAGGGCATGCTGGAAAAGAAGTCATACAAAGTGCCACTGGAAAAAGGCAATCGCTGTGTTGTGCTGGCTGATGGGTAAGCAGAGATGTTTGACCCAGGAATTAAAAAAAAAATTGTTAGTAGTATTTTTCCTTTCATGTCATGCCCACTCATACTCTTTTGAGGTTGGTGAGATAGGGAATAACTTTCTCTCCATGAGGTTGATAGAGCACAATATTTTGTTTTGTATTATTGGAAAGACTTGAGGCACCCCACATTTTAAACTCCTGTGAGAGAAATGATCTTCATAAGGCTTAAAGACGATGTAGGACTTGCATGGAAATCTTTTAGGAATCATGAGTAAATTAATGTTATTGGTATGAATCAGTGACTCATTTCGTTGTGTTCCCCAATCATTTGCATGCTATTTGTACCTCTTCAAACTATGTGCTGATGGCATATATATTTTTTTTGCAGCTCTTTCGTTCTCAGCTGATGTAGTAGTAGAGTAGTGACGATGCTCACATTCTGTTATTTCTAAGGAATTTTTGTCCAGGCTTTTATTATGTCATATTTTTAGCTATAATTTTTCTGCAAGTGCAGGGTTTTTTTTGCTATCTTGTCGAACCACTTTTAGTGACTTCTTTGAGTAACTCAACAGTAAAAAGTAGTGCAAAATGTCAGAGCACATGGTGAATTACATTATATAGCATGTAAGAGTATGTAGTTCTTATTAAATTTTCATAGTGTCTTTGCATTCTTTCAGATACTTTGAATGGAAGACTACCAAAGAAGGAAAACAGCCTTACTTTTTCTACTTTCCTCAACCAGATGATATCAAGTTTCCTATGTCCACAATCAAAGCTGAAAAGGATTTGAAAGAAGAGAAAAAAATTGCCCCAGACACCCATTTTGACCAAGCAATTAAGAAGGAAATTAGAGAGGTGGATAATGGGAAAGGAGACAGTAATACAGGGCTGCAAGATACCAAAATAAAAAGTGAAAGTAAACCAGATGTAGACATGAAAGTGGAGCAAGATCTGAAAGCTGAAAATAAGAATATTGCGGATATTAATATCAAGAAGGAAGTATTAGCCAGTCCATCTAAGGAATCTGAGAAGGATGGATTATGTGCTGAATCTCATTCTGCAAGCCATACCTGTAAAACAGAGACTGTTAAATCTGAAAACAACAACAACGATGATGATGATGATGATGAGATACCGGAATGGCAAGGTCAAAGACTTCTTACCATGGCAGGTGTTTATGATGTGTGGAAGCCTCCTGATGTAAGTATACAATTTGGAAATACTTCTGTCTGTGTCTCACATCTCTAATGCACATAAAAGAATGGCATCCATGAGACTTAGTAAATGGTGTGATGTAGGTATGAAAATCTTACTCAGTTTTTATTTATTTGTGGAACACATGTTTTTTTCTTTGTGTATTTCTTAGATCTATTAGTTTATGCCTTGGGTGTCTGGAAAATGCCAGCTTTTGCCCAGTTTTTTTTTAAGTGTGACTGCCCATATCCTTTCCTATACAGTCTAAGTATAATCAATAAACTTGTGAAACTTATGAAAGTAGTAAAGTTCATGAAACTTGTTTGGGTTTAGTTTTTTAGGTCTAGTAGCTCAAGTGTTTCTGTAGAGATGAGGAATTAATGCTTAGCTTGTGTCCCAAAAGTTTCAGATTTCTCTTTAGATGAAAAAGAACTAAATCTCACTGCCAGTTGTTGCACTTGGTCCATGAGAAATTAGCAAATTAGTTCATTTGCATCATTAGAAAATACAGACTTTGCAGTTCTTCCAAGAATCTTTGAATGATCCCAGTGGTTACTGAATTTCAGTGTCAGTAATTGTCATTTGTTTCGCATCCCTTACTTCTTATCCATCATTTTATCTTTTCAGGGTTCACCTCCACTCTATTCATATAGCATCATCACTGTTCCAGCGTCATCAACCGTTGACTGGTGTCACCATCGTATGCCTGTAAGTCTGTTTCATCCTTTATGGTTTTTTAATTATCTTTCCTCTATAATGTGATTAAATATTATCCACGAATGTGCTGGTCTATCTTGGTTCCCAAGAAATCATTTTTTATCATTTTCTTTTCTTGCACCCCGGTAAATGCCAACTTTTCGGTAATTGTCACCATATCTTTTTTTCATATAGCAGATCAGTTTAAAAAAAAAAAAACTGCTATTCATGTAACAGCACATCAGAAAAGTGATGACGATCTTATACAACTACATCTACAACAGTTGATAGTTTTCCCAGAATAATTAGTTTCAAGCTCCACAACACAGACACTTATTTAAAAAAGTTATACAGTTTTTCTCATTGTGTCCCCTGCATTACCTCTGCTATCTCCTTTGCCTAATTTTGTCTACTTGAGGTTTTGCTTGTATCATTTAATTTGTGATAGTGGCACCCTCTAAACCTATGCGAGTAGGTTAGTCTCATGTCGGCTATGGCGGAACTTCAAACAGCAATAATAAGCACCTTAATAGTAATTTTTAACTCATCAAGTATGCATTCATTTGCTCAGGTTCCTCATTGTTATTTTATTATTAATTGGGACCCAGATAAAGTACCCTTCAATAAGTTTTTTTTGTTTTTTGTTGTTTTTTTTTTTTGCTCTCAAAGGCAGACCTTTTATTGAGGTTTGGCTGTATCTTACCTGTAATTGATAATATCGTCATTTCTCCTTTCAACATCCTGGCACTGATTCGTTATTATTTTGTTATTTGGTTATTGATGGAGACCCAAATGATACACTTCAGTATATTTTTTTTCTGTGCACAAAGATCTAAGTTTTATTGAGGTTTGATTGTATCGGTAACTGATGTTGTCGGTTTTATTTTCAAACTCATTATCCCAAGTATCTACAGGTAATGACATAAGCTCCCATACTGTTATTTATAAAAGAAGATAATCAAGCACATTAATATGACTTAGGCTTTTTTTTTCTTTTCTGTGCAGGCTATTTTGTCAACAGAGGAGGAGATTCAAGATTGGCTGGATTCTGCAGATATTCCCCTGAATAAGGTATGTATTTTATTTAAAAGTCTAGAAATAAGGATAATGATAATCAGTGTTTACTCGAGACTGTATGATGCCCCTTCTATCCTGCACTCCATAGTTTGCTTTACTTGAGAAAAATCTCTGCTCCCTCTGAGAGTAAAATTTGTAAGCCTTATTTCATGAAGATGATGAAGTAGGGCCTATAGTAAGGAGCATAAACATGCACAGTGCAGTAATCAATGAGTAGAAGTCTTTGTAATTGTAGGCTACTTAAATGTATTTCCCCTGTGGACCATGCATACTTTCTGATCTTGAGTACACATTACACATACACAAATTTCAGAATTGGCAGAACTTTTACAAATTTCAGGGTTCACATGTCTAAAGGAGTGGCATGTAGTGTTTGAATTAATGATTTGATTTTTTTCCACTCTTTTAGGCTGCATCACTCATCAAGCCTCAGGAGGGCTTAAAGTTTCACCCTGTCTCAAAGGCAATGAACAGCTCACGTTTCAAATCACCTGACTGTGTGAAGCCAATAGAGCTTGAGTATGATCTTTCTCCCTACCTTTTACCTCTGGATGTAGTAATAACATTATATAATAATAATAATGATGAAGATGAAGGAATTTAGGAATCATATATATCCAAGTCAGTGCTCACTCACATGACTTGATATTTTATCCTCAGCAGGCTAGATAATTCATTGACAATCTCAGCTCCTTGGGAAGCATACAGTATCACTGCCATTTACAGGTGCTGGTACCTAGCATTCATGTTATCTTGTAGATATCTAAGGTAATTCCACTCTTTCGGCGATCACTTTCGGCGATCATAGTCATAGCAATCATCACGGATCATGGGCATTATTCAACATTCATATCTTCTATAGCAAATTATCTGTTTAATTAGCACGCAGGGAATTGAAATCATAATAAGTCTGCATCAAATATGCTATTTTGTTCATATTAGACTGTGGCCATTTTCATCATAAATATAAAAGTTTTGTGGTGAGCATTTTGCATGTGAACAGCATTCACATGACAGCTCTTTGTTCTTATACATCCATACATACCATAGCTGCTGGTTAACCCCAAATTAGTCTTCAGCTCCACAGCAAAGTTTTATGTGTCATTTGCATCTGAATAGGCTGTTTTCATTGGTCAGCATGTTTGTGGGTCATTCCTTTGAAACTGTCCAGTCAGTTTACCAGAAAACAAGCTTCAGTCTGGAATATCAGCCAGATTTCATTTACTGGTACAAGAATGCTTGCATTAATAGCAACAAGTTTGTGTAAGAATACTGTGGCATTATCTCAGTGTAGCTAAAGTTGGGTTAACTGACAGGTCAAGCGCAGTGGAATGGCCCTTTTACAGGAATAGTTGTACATATCAAATTGTGTGGGTTAGGTTTGACTCACATGTGTCATATATCTACCTCTCCACAGCAAGCCCAAACCTAACCCTAGCAGCAACATGATGCTGAATTGGCTGAAGTCAGGATCTCCAGCTAAGAAGCAAAAGACACAGTAGATAGGATGCAGTGAGATCATCAGGCGAGATCATATTTGACACCTTCAGAGCAATACTGTGACAAAAGCATAAGGAAATAGAGTAGAATGTTTGTCCTGATATTGCATTGAGATGATATAGTTGCCCTGCAATTTTTAAGATATTTCTCATAATTTCTCAGTGACGTGACACTCTTAGATACTAGCCAGCTTTGCCATTTTGCACAACTTTTAATGTCACATAAACTTTTGACAATCTTCATCTTATAAATTTGTGTAATGTGTTGCCATATTGTGTTCCTACCTATCACCGTTTAGGTGGTTGTGGCATTAGCTATGGGCATTAATACTTTAATAAAATAATGGTCTAGGCTTTGTCAGGCTTTTTGCAATCTGCAAATACTTTATTTTACCGTTATTTGCTGGTTAATGTGTTGAACAGATCTTTGTTGTTACAAAATGCATTTGAATTAGATCTGGATTGCAGACCATCTGTCTGTGTGGTCAGATAGCTATCACAATGCAGTCCCATTCCTGATGGTAGGACCTCATGATCTTAAAGTCCTAGGGACTGGCTTGAAAATTTGAGACTCTGAAGTACAGTGGAGTCCGCTTAAGATAAACCTCTCGGGACCGAGTCAATATGTTTATCTTAAGCAAGGTTTATCTTAACCATTTCAAGGGAAACAACCTCTCACATAAAAGAAGCAATTTCTTTTATTGATATCTCCTCACAAATGACAACACGGTCATCAACTTTGCAAAAGTTGTCAGCAGAGACATCTACCTGTACTAAGTCTTTGAGAGAATCGAAGAGATTTCTGATGTCAGTGTCAATTTGTTGAGGAGTCTGGCTGTTATTTTCTTCTTCAGATTTGTTTTCTTGTGGGTCAGAGTCTGATGTGAAACCAGCATGGCGAAAGCAATGTGCAATGACGGATTCTCTCACTTCTTCCCAGGCATTTCTCAGCATGTACATTGCTTCCAGAATGTTGACATCAAATGTCTGCATGTCCTGTGGGGGTGTCAGTACTTTTCATGTACAGGAGATACTTCTCCAGGACCCGTTTCCTGTACAGCTTTTTGAGGGCTTGAAAGATACCCTGGTCACAAGGCTGCAGGATGGAGGTTGTGTTGGGTGGCAAGAAGACATTTGATTGACCTCAGGTTGTCTATGTCTGGATGAGCAGGGCAATTATCAATGAGCATGACAATCTGCCGACCTTGGACATGAAAACACCTGTCCACTTTTCTTAGCCATGACTCAAATATTGATGATGTCATTCATGCTTTCTTGGTTGAGGTGTACTCGACCAGCAGAGACTTGACGTTTTTAAAACATGGATTTGAAACCTTCCCAATCAATAATAGAGGCAGTTTCTCTGTACCTCTCATGTTAGCTGCAACAAGAGCGGTGACCCGATCCTTAGCCTTTTTCCCATCATTGCAGATTTCACCTTTGAGTGCAAGGGTCTTATCGGGTAGGCATTTGTAGAAGATGCACGTTTCGTCTGCATTAAAAATGTCATTTGGGCTGTAGTCTCTCAGGATGCCTGGCAAAACGGCCCTTCTCCATTAGTCCGTTAGAGTTGTGTCCACTTCTGCCCTCTCCACAGACTGTCTTTAATCATTTCCCCCTAGCAATTTTTCAATATCAGTCTCAATGGCGTCATTCTCTTCTTTCAGTAGGCACTTTACTGAAAATTTCGAACGTGTCATATATCATTACAAATATGCTCAATAAAAGCAGCATGTGCTACTGATCACTATACACTTTGAATTTCAGAGATACCTCTTTTGGTTCAAAAGTTATGAATTTTTTTAAGTAATTAATTTTGGGGTAAAAATAACAGTGTTTTATGGCAGGAATTTGGTGACTGTCAAGTAATCTTCCCTCCTAAAAACGCCATATTTTTCACTCGACCAATTTTAATAAAATAAATCATACATCAAAATGTTCGTCGTATTAACACTTTGACTCCCCACTGAAATGTCACCACTAGACCCAGAGGATTTTTGGGAATTAATGGCCGACAGGATATGCGTTTTATTCTAGGCTCTCATGCTGTACATCTTATCATAAAAGTACTTGATATACAGACAGTATAATCTGCTTATATCGACATGCTTTGGGACGTGGATTTGATGTCGATATATAAAAATGTCACTAAATAAAAATGTAAAGCCAAAGAGATAAAAACAAGGGGAGGTCAGCGGTAAAAAGACAACACTTTTTTTTTTAACCTGATTGCTTCCCTTGATTCTTTTTCCCCGCAATACGGGGGGTTTGGGGAATTTTATGTTCATCAGTTTTCCCTTTTTAACCCATTCAGTACCACTGGTTCAGGCATAGCTATTGCTCTAAGGACCACGCAAGGGGACAAAACTCCAACTCTTGTCATACAAGCAATTTTTAAAAATTCATAACAAATACATTTTTGTATCAATTTTAATAATTTTTACATCTGTTTGAAGGAAAATGGCTGAAGTTTTATTTATAGTCAACTTTACATGAAAAAAGTAAGAATACTGCTTGAAATCATTAATCAAAACATTAGAAATTTTTTTAAAATCCGTTTGACGGGATCGTGGAGACCTAGATCTAGATCTGCCTCGCTATCATCATCCACGGCATCCCCAACGTCAGCAAACGGCACCATTACAAATGTATTATCATCACTTTTACAAGCATTATCATCAGGAACAGTGTCATTGTCATTATAGTCATCACGATCCGCAGCGTTCTTGAGCTATTTCGCGAGGAATTCGAAGGCCATTTCGCACTGTCGAAAATCGCTCTCAAAGCAAACGGTAGAGTATTAGAATAGCGTCCCTTGTGACTATAATGGACAGAATTTAAGGTCTTCTCTGATTGGCTGTTATTTTCGGCTACAACTCCGTATATTAAGCGTGTGAAAGGAGCTGGAAATACTAGTGTTACTATCGGCCGGAATCGGCGTGTCTGGTCCGCCGTTTATAAGGCGGAAGCGGCCGGAGGCGGGCGCTATGGTACTGAATGGGTTAAAATTTATTTTAAAAAATTTTTTTTTCATGCCTTTATTTCAAGTCAAATCAGTGAAAAAAAAAAAGCGACAGAGGTATGGCTGTAATAGACAGGTTGTTAGATGGGGAGGTGTTNCTTTAAGGATAGACAAAAAAAAGGGGGGGAGGGGGGAATCCAGTGAGCTTGCCATCGGCCTTCTTTACTCCAATTTCTTGAAAAAATCTTTGATGGATGTCTGCTTTTTGGACTGGCAAGCCAGTTCGTTGATCGCATCTTCAGCAGGCATTAGAACAGAGAACAGCTTTTCACCCTGCTCATGCTGCTGGGCATACCGCATCAGTTTCTTCAGGGCATCTTTCGCCTCATCTGTGGAAACTTCTGCCTCTGGGGTGATCTCGCAGTCATCCTCTTCCGATTCTGGCTCCTTTGTGCCTGAGATGCTGTTAACTATCTCACCGATTGACATTTCAAGAACCTCTTCACAACCTTTTCCCTGTAGTGTCGTTTGAAGGAATGTATTATCCCTTGATCACAAGGCTGGGTGTGGCTGGTGGTGTTTGGTGGCAAAAATTCCAGTCTGATTGCTGCCAAGCCGTTTACCGCTGGATGGGATGGACAGTTGTCGACAATCATCAGAACGGACCGGCCTTGAATCAAAAACTTGTGATCCAGTCTTCTCAGCCAGTCTTCGAAAATGCTAGACGTCATCCATGCCTTTCTGTTGGCACAGTAGTCGACTGTAGTGGTTAGTTAGACATCTATATTCGGCCTTGTATGCCAGATCTTGAAGCAATCCTTCTTGCACAAATATGGTTGGCCTTCACAAACAGTTGTTGTTGGCTTTCGCTTTTGTGGTCCGCTGCATACTCTGCAGTTTCTGTCGGTCTTGACGGACTGGATGAAATGACTGGCTGGTGCTAGTCTCTCTACTTCTGCCACAGGCTTTGGGACTTTCCTTCTTGGAGTTGATGGTTCCCCTGCATTATTGTCTATGATTGCTGCAATGAGAAGGTTTTTGAAGTCAGCAAGCTGTTTTCCTGTAGGTCTCTAGGCTTATTCCTATCAAATAAGATAGAGGCGTTGATGATGCAGAGCTCAAGGAGCCAGTGGAAAATCATTTTCCACCACTTGTAGCTTTTCTTATTCTGCAAGCCATAGTACTGGACTTGCTGGTCTGCACGGTCGCAACCGTTCATGTAGCGGTTGTAATCGTCGATGCAGGTTGGTTTGTTGACCGCACCACGCCTGGTTTGAATCAGAGTTGTGTCGACAGCTCCTGAGTTGGTAACCATCACACAGTTCTTCTTTGCTTTTTTATCCCTAAAAGCCACGACTAAAAGCCTCTTGTACTGGGCAACGCCCCCTTTTTCAAAACGACGATTTCCCCTTCATCATCACTATCACTCGAATCTGAACTGGAACTAGTGGAACTACCAAATGATGAATCATCTACTGACAAAATACCATAGTCACCATCACTCAAATCATCGATAAGTCTCATAACAGCTTCAGTACAAAGCTGTTTGGGGCATGACCCTGAAGGTCCTGCTTCCATTTTCACTGTTTCAAATTTGATCGATCACAATGCAAGTTGAAATCAGTGCCACGGGCGAAAACAATGGCTGTAAACACGAAGAATCAAGGAGGAACAGGATGTCGGATGTGTTTCTAGCGCATGCGCACTCAATATCTTCGTACTTTTGGTGTTTAGATAATTTAAATAAAGGAATAATAGCGAGCCGGTAAAACCGGCTTAGGGTCATACATTTTAGGTAGCACGAGCCGGGAAAACCAGCTTAGGGGAGTCAAAGTGTTAAACACATTTGTTTTAATTATGTTCAAAACACTTTTAAGACCTTTAACATGATGATAAACATCCTAAAGCACAAAAATCCTTTACCCATTCACTTATTGAAAAGCGCCAAGACAAAAAATTGTCATTCACTTATTCTACTTCATTGGAGAATTCAGCTATTATTGAATTCACAATTCCACTGAATGGAATGTTTTTTTTTTCCTGCTCTTCTTCTGAGACGAATTGTCTAAAATCAAATGACGGGCTGTGGCATTTGTACATATTGATCTATTTCTGGCAGTGGCAGCAATAAAATCTCTCACATCTTTAGCAGTCTTCATGATATTAAAACACGTCAGTCTTCATGGGTAGATCTGAAATGCAAAAATCAGAGAGGGATAAACAAGCCCTAAAAAAAGGAGGAAAGGGTAGGGGAAGTATAGCCTTTACTCATGTCATTATTAGACAGAAGTACAAAAAACAAACTTATTCGGGAAGTAGGTGATGTTTGAAAAATTAGGTGTGAAGAGTAGGAGGAGGAAGAGGTCCAGGGTAATTTTTTTAGCCCATGACATTCATAGTTGAATTCCTTGAATATAAATACAATCATTAATTACATACCAAAACAAAATACACTAAGATTAACCCTTTGAACCCGTTATCCCGATATTTAGGGAATCCCCTTATTTTCCTGTGCACAGTAGTCCCGATATTTCGGGAAACACGGAAGCATTTCAGTAACGTGACTTTAGTGCTAAATATAACGACCATTCAGGGACACGTTTGGTGTGGGAATTATGGGAAAGGACTTCCAAGATGTCAGCCTCCATGTGGAAGCCCAGGGAAGGGGGCATTTATGGCTTAGGGCCCCAGGGTTCAAAGGGTTAAGACAGTATTCATAGCCTAGACATCCAGGCCTAGTTTCCAGTGTCAACAATTATGGGCGCTCATTGCTTGCGAGTGGTCCATTTAACCCATTGCCTTTCAAGGCCCTGTACATGCTATACCTCCCAACATTTCAACCAAAGGGAAGTAACTCTCACCGAAAAAGTAGGTGACTTCAGAAAACAATCAACAGAAATAACAGTTTCACATTTACAGGCTTTAAAAAAATATCTTGAGAAAGCCAATTGAATGCTCTTTCATGGCATACCAAATTTAATGTGGTTTCTTTAGAGGAAAGCTGTGAAAAAAAAATATGAAAAGGAACAACATAAAAATTTACCTGAAAAAAAAAATCTTGTTCTGTTCTGTTCCGCTAGTAATCCATTTTTCTATATAAGTTTGTGAAATTTCACATAGCACATGCCTTCACACAGGTGTACAGATCATAAATATCAAACATAATGTTGATAGAAATATATTTCATAATTTCCTGTGCTGTACATTGTTTCCACCATTTATCGACTTTACCAGACTGCTGTTGTTTCTGTTCGGCATAAAGATTAATTTGCTCTGCCAATAAGTCAAAAATGTGAAAAAAACTGATCAAACACTGTTATTGGATCTGTGTTCTCATCAATGTCTGCAACAACACCACTGAAGTCTGTAAATTCTTCTGCAAAAACATATCAGTCCACTCGAGATCAGTGTCATTCCCATCAGCATCATCATCATCATCACTGCTACTATTATCGTCATTGTCATTGGACTCATGCTCAGAAGCAATATTAATGTCCGATTCATCACTTGAAACCCCTCCACTGACTTCTCTGTCCCCATTTTCGTCTAAAACGTGTTGATTTACCAAAGAATTCAAAAATTCAAAGGTCATTGTGATGACTTAGAACTGAAAAATCACTTGGATAATCAGTCAGTTTAAAAAATTCACAGCACGGGAACCACTGGTTCGATCTTCGTTCTGTAAACTGTAACTTTTGCTTTCTTTATCGGTTATTTCCGGTGATCCGGACAGAATGATGTCTACTTTATCGTTTCGTGTAAAAAAAGAGCTACACAAGCCTTCGTACTTCCGCTCGTACACCGGCACATTCGGGCGCATTGAAATGATAAGGACGTAAATCTACCGGGCGCAAGCGGGCGCATTGAAAAGCAATGGGTTAATAATGGCTTGGATCCAGATCTAGATCTAATTCATTAATACATGTAACCCCTTGACATGACAAGAAGATATTAAAATGTGTTCATAAAACTAAGTTTCAGTGATTCAAAAGGCATTCTCAGCTTCTTTTTATTAAATAAAATCCCGATCGAAGCCTCTCCCCAATGAGGCTAAGGGAGCTAGTCAAGCGGCCAGCCCGGGAAGCCCAATATTGCGTCTATGGCGGTTACCCCTGTCATTTTGGGCATTTAATAGCTCGGCGTGGAGAGGTTGCATGCCAGTGAGTTTAGACAAATATGAAGCATGAAAGGCTAATAAATATAAATGGAAAGATCTGAGAAAATATGATCATACCACCGTGCGCAGTCACAATGTAAATTCCATGAAGACAACAGATATAGCAAAGTACACTAACATGTCTACTGATAACTTAGCTTGTCACTCACCTCAATTAAATAATTCTTGGAAGGATAATAAATATTCCTACGGCAGGTGTAAATCAGTCAACTAGACTAGATTTGACAAACCTAGCTATTAGGCTCTGCTTTGTCGGTTTCGCCAATGTCTTTTTCAAGGTTGCATGGCGCAGAATTAACACGACTTTGAGTCTCTGCATTGTTCTTGTTGCTGCTTGCATTGGGCAGTGAGCTTGGTGCCACTGAGGATGATGGACGAGATGGGGATTGTGGCTCCATTAAGGGGGCTGACTTGGGCACAGCCTTAGTGCTGTTGGCAGTTCCAGGTCTCGTTCTTTTGGCAGCTGACTTTAAGTCTTCATTTGCCTGCCTCTTAGTTTGCTTGGCTGAAACCATTCCCTTCTTCAGCATCACAGACTGGGTTTTAGTTCTATTGAGTGCTTTTCTCTCCTCTTTCAATCTTCTGGCTTGCCTCATGTTATGAGCTAGCTCCTCCTTGTTCACTGGGTCTTTCTGAGGCTCTTCTTTGGTAAATAAAGTGATGGCAGATTTTCCAGCTGCTTGCAAGCCATATTTTACAGTCTGATAGGCAGAGTAAGTGTCCATGTCAATCTGTGTGTTGTGCTTGTTGATGATGAGTCCCATGGTGCTGAATGTTGACTCCACAATTGGACATGGAAGCACGTCAGAGCAACTTTTGCAGCCTTTGTCAGCAGTGGGTACTTGCTGGGATTAACTGCTGACCACCATGTGTCAATTCTGCATCCACTTGCAGGAACTGAGGAGTCATACTGGAAATTCCTTATTTCCGAAGTAAATGCTTCAAGATCTTGTTCAGTTAAGATTGTTGGCATCAAAGTTGGTAGTTTGGATAAATATCTGAGGCTGGCTGTTGTTCCTCTGACCTTTGGATCTAAAGTGCTGAATGTCTTCAAAACTGGATTGTTCAAGGGCATTTTTGCAATGAGAACCTTGGAGCAGCTGAGTTACGCATTAAGGGCCCTCTTCTCCATATCAACCCTCAGACTGTCATTCATAGCTCTGGAGAGCAGAAGTTTTTCAGTTTTCTGCCCATAAAATATTAATTTGACTGGGAGATGAACTGTGGGTTTGTCAGGACAAAATTTCTTTATTTTGTTGACAGATGTGGGCACAGACTCGGGCTTGACGAAACAGTGCAAAAGTTTTTCAGTAGCTTTTCCCTTCGGGCTGCCATTTCACTTCAAGCAAGCAGGAAATGGCGCATCTACTAAGGGAGGCTACTTTAAAGGCATGCACAACTCATTTCGTACTTTTAGGTTTTTAATTATCTCGCTCTTTTCCTCCAACACGAGAAAACTTGACTTCACGAAATTCCGCGGAACAAATCGGCATACCTGAGGAAGCCCAAGGTCGGTTCCGCGAGTTACCGTGGAAGAGTCCCATCCCTGCAGGAGCTTCTAAACAGCTTTTTGCTCTTCCTCTTTATCATTAGCAGTTCTCCTCATGCTGTTAGATTTTGTGATTAGTGAGATGTTTCGTTCCTTTTTGGCTTTCATGGCATAGTCATCTGCAGCCTGAAGGAGAGATGATATGTCCTTTGACAGGGCTGTTCTCTTTCTTTCAGATCTTCAGTTTCCACAGAAATATCCTTTCTTTTCTGCCCACGTTTCTGTTTGTCTGCCTCCTCTTTCTGTTCACTTAGGAACATGCTGTATTTACTGTGGGCACTGGCAGCACTCATAAGCATTCTGGGGGGAACAGCAACATTACCAATTCCCCCAGAAGCCCTACTGCTGTCCACTATCACCATCCTGGGCACCACTGTTCTCTCTGCCATATTCACCGCCTCAATTTCTTTATTTACAGAAAAGCCTCTCTCCACAGTGGCTTGTCCATGAGACAGAAACAACAAATTTTTGACTACTTCCCACAGTTGCTTGAAGCCCTTCTTGTTCGCCAGTCTGCTGTGGTAGAAAGTGTCTACTCTGTCTAGTTCCTTGTTAAGTGCGCTCAGGCGCATCCGTCTTTAACTGAAAGATCAATAAAATCTGAAAACTGCGACAATATGGCCTCACTGTATAGTTTTGTTTTGCAATCAAACACTGCAAAACTCTCCTGAGCCTGCTCTCCGCCTACTTCCTGTTCTCCAAGATTGACTGTGGATCCAGGCATGCCATGAATGTCACAAGAGAGTACTGCAATGGTGATTTTTTTCAAAAAAAGATCAAGGATGGTCTTGCATTCATTTTTGAAATTAAGAATGTCTCCATCACTGATTTTCTTCTGCTTTTTAGTGACTGAATTATATTGTCTGCTACAAAGCCAATGTCAGCCTTGTGACCTGTGCAGTGTAGGCTTGTGTCAGCTACATTTAAAGTCATCAGCGTTTTCATTTCCGTGAGTTGCTCAATTGCTGATGGCTTCAGAAACCTCTTGAGTATAGTAATTGCCAGCTTAGTTAGATCATGCTGTACAAACGGAAGCATTGGTTTGTCTGTCTGATATTCTGTGAGGAAAGGTTCCACTTATCTGGATATTGATGTAAAAAACGCCAGCTTAGTGGGCAAAAGAGCATCCTGTAAAGCTTTCTTTACAGTGTCAAATGACTCAGTTCAGGGTGAGTACACCAAGTCCAATTTCATTTTCCAGGAGTTTTCCAGGACAAATTAGGCTTTTCCAGGATAATACAGACAAAATAGCTATCGCAATATCCGTCACAATAAACTCAACAATGCATGTCTTATCTCAAATTTATGCAGTAGTCAGCATGATGATATAAGGCACTCAGTTCAGTTTAGAAGAGATAAAATTACACTTCACTCACAGTTTATATACACTCCACTTCCTGAAGAACCTCTCGCCACAGTCCACACAAATTTACAGCTTATGTACAGGTCATATATACACTCCACTTCCTGAAGAACCTTTCACCACAGTCCACACAAATTTACAGCCTATGTACAGTTTATATACACAGAAGACACTCTTTTTGGGGCCTCCAAGTTCCTTCTCGTTGAGGGTGATGGCATCGGCAAGCTCTTCTACTCCTCGTTTCTTATCTTTAGCTGATTTGCAAAGAGCATTTGACTCAACAATCAGCTTAACACTTTTCCATCACATAGAGTTCAAGAGTATTTTCCTTTACTGTCACATAGCTCTTGAGTTAAACACAGAAAAATAGAGAAGGTACACTAAAACTTGAATATCTCAGCAACCATACAACTTTTTTGCATGAAATTTTCAGTGGGTACGGAAAACAGAATATAGAATCAGACGAAACATTCAATGACAAAGTCACATGACTAGGTCGGCCATTTTGAATATTTAATTAGGCGTAAAAAAGAAAAAAAATACAAAAACTGCTCATTTTCCATCATAACAAGTAACTTATAAGGCATATATATGGCAAAAAAAGACTTGAAAAGATAGTTTGACAACCCTACATGGCATAAAAGAGGATGTAGAATGGGTGGAGACAGTGTGGGAGGATTATCAGGAACATGACAAAGTGGACATAAAATGATAAATTATCTGTGCTTTTGTGTGGTTACTGCTTGCAGTACTTCGTTGATGTTTGTGACTATTTGTGGTAAAAATAAGTTATATCCATTTTGCACTTACATTTGGTGTTACCTTGCTAGATCTACAGCTAATCNCAGGTTGCTGTGACCTCAAACTGTTTCACAGCTTTATCTGCATCATTTTTCAGGACCTGAAGAGGGGGGAAAGTGAGAGACGAATTTGAAATCAAAACTATTATTGTAATAAGGAAGTAATGAACTGTATTGTAATTTTCATTTCAGTAAGATAAAAGATCTAACAGAGTTTTAAGTAAATATATTGGTGAGGAGCATGCTTCTGGAGAAATACTTGCAGAATTATCAAAAACAATACTATCATTATATTATTTTTTTTGTTTTTGTTCGTGTACTTCATACTGCTGGTTACTCACTTATAGTATCATGGTAATGACAGTTCAGCTCTATTAATCTGAGAATTAACAGGACAAAAAAATAATCTACATTGTAAACATTATTTTCACATTGACAATTACTGACTTGCCTTTCAAACAGCATTCATTCTGACATGAGGCAAAGCAAAAACAAATATATGATTGCTTTGACAAGAAATTGTCTTTTGCAAGTTATCAAGTTTCTCTACTATACCTGGGGGTTCAACCACTGAAGGTTTCGCACTAGTTTAGACTGCAGCGGTGACCTTTCTGCCATCTTTTTTGCGACTCCCTTTAAGAATTGCCTGGCCTCTATCCGGAAACCAAGGATGCTCTTTGGACTAAGCTTGTCACCAGCACGAAGCACTTTCTTAGCCTTGAAGCCAACATCAACAGAGTTTGGAGCCAAACAGATCTTGTCATCATCCTGTTTGAGGCTGAACAAATCTGCTGGTGAACGACATGTTCCTAGAATGTCAGGCTGAACAAACCTGTGAGATACAAAAAGCAGACGGTGCATTAGACAAATACATTTGCATGGGATACTGTGAAGAAAAATCGGAATAGTAGAAGTGAAAGAGCATTCTTCCCAAAACAAAGTAAATGTTTTTGGTAGCAAAATAGAGTAGTAAGCAGATCAGGGATGGGACTCAGTCAAGGCCATTTCAGAGGAACATGGTGCGGCGGTCACCTCTCCCAGGGGGTTCCTGGGGCATGCTCCCCTGGGAAATTTTTGAAAATTAAAATAGTGCCATATGAGGCATCTTTCAACAAAAGGGGTACAAAAAAAAAGGAATCAAAACAGTGCAATTGTATCATGTTATATGAGACATTGAGACAAAAGATGTAAATTCCATGAAGACAACAGATATAGCAAAGTACACTAACATGTCGACTGATAACTTAGCTTGTCACTCACCTCAATTAAATAATTCTTGGAAGGATAATGAATATTCATACTGCAGGTGTAAATCAGTCAACTAGATTTGAACAACCTAGCTACAGTATTAGGCTCTGCTTTGTCGGTTTTGCCAGTGTCTTTTCAAGGTTGAATTAACGCTGCTTGGAGTCTCTGCATTGTTCTTGTTGCTGCTTGCATTGGGCGGTGAGCTTGGTGCCACTAAGGATGATGGACGAGACGGGGAATGTGGCTCCATTAAGGGGGCTGACTTGGGCATAGCCTTAGTGCTGTTGGCAATTCCAGGTCTCGTTCTTTTGGCAGCTGACTTAGTCTTCATTTGCCTGCACCTCTGTTTCTGTAGCTTATCTCCTTTCGGCACAGCTGACAGTAAGCCATACCAGGGGCTGACAATAAGCCATACCAGGGGCTGACAATAAGCCATACCAGGGGCTGTCAACTTTCTAATCACATCTCCCAATCGGCCATGATTGCAGTCTCCATTGATCCAGTCCCATTTCCATGGGTTTCTCACTCCATTCTCATCAAATGTCTCAGTGTGGGAGCTAACGATGTCCCTTTGGGCCGCCATTTCACTTCAAGCAAGCAGGAAATGACGCATCTACTAAGGGAGGCTATTTTAAAGGCGCCCGCAACTCGTTTTGTACTTTTAGGATTTTAATTATCTTGCTCTTTTCCTCCAACACGAGGAAACTCGACTTCACGAAATTCCGTGGAACAAATCGGCATATGGTATATTTTTGGTAAGGCACTTCAGCTATTATCAAAAAGAGGACTAGGAACAGGTAGTACTATTTTCGGTTTTGAAACCGGTTGTTTTTCTGCTCTTGTAAATTTCCCCACATCATTTCTCTCCCATCCCAAACCCCTACAGTGAAAAGCTTTCTACAATATCAACAATTTACAGCATCCACATTTTTTTTTTAAGGAAACCAAAAATTTTGACTGGTCAATGGACTTATAGGCAGGAAATTGTTTTAACTCATGTCATACAACAAAATTACTGACCTCTCCAGGATTGAGAACAGGGCGTGGTGCAAATCCTGTGCCAGAAATGGAATAAGAGGAGCTTCAGACTGGTACTTTCTCAGGAAATGTGGAGCCAGGCATGATTGTGTTGCCGGTATTACAATATGGAACACAATGACAATTGTAGAACACCAGAGCCTAAACCGATCACTGCTTGTACTACACTCAACTTGTAAAGACCTCGCAAGCGGAAATGACGACCAGCTATGCAATACATGTCTGTGAATCGCTTATGCCCGTAAAAACCCCCGCAGTCACCTCCGTTAGTCAGATCTGGTTTTTTTTTTTTTCTCCAAGGTTTTTCAAGGTTGTGCTCCGTTTTCCAGGCTTTTCAAGACCTTGAAAAACGATTTTTGTTTTTCAGTGTTTTTCCAGGTTTTCAAGGTCCGCTATGAACCCTGTTCTTCTGACATAACACTAATAGTTGTACAGCTATCACTGTCAGATGGCTGGGAACCCCCCACAGTCACTGAGGACTCTAAATTCAATTTTCGTTCCTGAAGCCATTTCCAGTATTTTAGGGTCTGGTGTGAGCTGTGACCAGTTTCCCGGTTTGTTCTTTATTTGGCCTGCCGAGAAAGTTTTGCACTTCATGTTTAAGTAACTTTCAACCTGTGCGGTGTCCTGCCAGTTTACAGTTTTCTTGGCTGAGGTTACTGAGTGAAGTTCCTCTACTTGTAGAAGTCTTTCCCGTGTGCTTTGCGGGATGGGGGCTGTTCTTGCCATTTTCGCCCGCAGGCATAAGGCTTGTTCTTTGCGCCTAAAAAATGGCACCTCTCCCTGTGTTGTTGTTTTCTGTTTTTCCAGGTTGACTGGGGTGTGAGCAATTTCTGCTCTTTTGTTTCCTTTACAGGCTTTCTTCACATCCTCACCATAGAGGTGGGATGGTGTTGTGTCATCTCTTTCACACAGATCCTGAATTTCATAGGGTAGGGCATATTTTTGAGCTTCATTCTGCTCAGTTGTCAGGCCTTGGGAGGCATGGTCCAGAAAAGAGAGGGCATTTAATATCTAGGTTCCACTGTAGTCTAGTATGTTATAGTAGTAATGCTTAGACTCATACATATCAGCCATGGATCTGTCCATTTTAGAAAAGTCATTACATTTTACTCTATCATTTGAAATGTGTTCTTTATCGGTTGTAAATGGTACCATAGTGTTGGTGTATAAGTGTTGCTTGTCACAACACCTGATGTGTTCATGTTTTTGGCAGTTTATTACTCACCTTCTGATTTTTGTCTTTCTCACAAATATTCAAAAGAATTTTGATATGGTGCCATATTTTGTATCACATTTTTTTTTTTCAACGTTGTAATGTTTTGCCATTGATACATGCATTGTAAGCCCAAAAAATGTATTATTTGTCTTGGGTGATAGAGATTAGCGAAGTCCATTTTAGAGCAAATTTTGCCGCCAAGATGTGGCTGGAAACTTGACCAAGCACACTTTATAAATTGACTTTATTGGATATATGTATTGGACAACACAGCAGTCTAGAACAAGTGAGTAATGACAAGATGCATTTGTGGAAGGATTGGTTCATTCAGTACTTAATCTTGAAATGATGATTGATTTGTTGCTTCAAGCAGGGATTTAAATCTTCCACCGTTTTCTTCGCTTGTTTTGCTATTTTAATTTCCACAGGATTCAATGTAGTGTTTCATTCCACATTAATTGATGTATCTCCAGCCCAGTTCTGACAGTTTCCACTATTTCCATCCTTTGTCAAACCGAGTTTTCTCTACATTATAAAATTGGGAGAGATATTCCCCTCGTATCATTAGTTTGAGAGGGGGAATTAATTTTTAGGGATTTTGGCTTCATCTCAGGGAATGCAAACTTTGAAGTGCAGAAAAGAAGTGGATATCGGTATGCATTTTGTTGTATTTTTTAGCAGGCATTAAAAAATTGAAGGGGCAAGTCATGGAGTCCACAGAAATGTTTTACATCTATGTTCAGGAAAAGTTTTGATTACTTATAATTGTCATTCGTTCAGTCTGAGTTAGTGTTAACATTTTGTGTAGTTCCTGCAGATTTATGTAATCACACTGCACTGCCATATTTCTTGTTACAGTTTACAGTTATGTGATCTTGTTATATTTATGTAACATTTATTCACCATATTGGAAACCACTTTGTGTGTATTGAGATGTGATACTTGAGATTGGGCCCCATTACAAGTGTGTTTATGAGTTGTGCTGGTAGTGTGCTGGAATGATCACCAAGGCTGTGATGTTACCGAGGCATCAGCCCAAAGCATGATTACCCAGCAAAAACACCTGAATTTAGTAAGAAAGAAAAATTTTTCTGATTACTGGTTCCTGTTTCTTATCTGAATGATGGACACATTTAATTAATTTGTCTTCATCATTTAAAACTTCATCAAGCAAATGATGATATATTCCCCATAGCATTCCCTTTTCTGAAATACACTGTGGACTCAATAATTCTGTCTTCTGTAATGTATCGCCAACACATACAGCGCTTCCATCTTGGAACGTGGATTGGAAAGTGAAATGGGTGCTCTCTGATTGGATATCCAACTTGATTTCTACTCTCCCAAACTTATTGAGTGGAAAACGGGGAAACTGTGAAGGCATTCCATTTGCAGCCTAAGGCTAGTACCACACTACGATTTTTCAGTTGGCCAAAAAAATAGTTTAGTTGGACGGATGAAATGCGGATTATGAAAATAAAAGGAGGCTCCCCCACCACCTCAACTCAATTGTTGTGCCAGGGAACAAACAAACTGACTTCAACTCAACTGTCGGCGGATTTTATTGCGCCAGTAGGAAAACAGAGTAACCTACCATTCTATGACTAGATAGTTGATTTGACACTCACGCATACACACATTAGCAGGGCTGCCAACCCCAATGTACCGAAAAGAGGAATATCAATGGTGAAAAAGAGGAATTTGGGGTCAAAAAGAGGAATTTGGGGTCAAAAAGAGGAATCTAAGTCTAAACTTGTATACTCACATATCTGCTTCAGGTATCCATCCAAACGATTGGGCACTTGATCAGTACATTCCTTGAATAGTTAAAACTTATTTACAGTCTATATACATGTTCTTGTACTCTGCTGAGTTCTATTTACAGGCTATTTACTTGTTGTTATAAAACTGCTGAAGCAACTAGCTGCTACGAGAAGTCAACTTCTTGTAGCAGGCACTCTTGGCCATTGTTAGTTCCTTGCTGATAAACTTGGCCTTAAAACACACTTCTTCTCTTGCCAGCATTGCCACTTTTTGCACAAGGAGAGCAGAAAGCATAGGAGTGGACACTGAGGCCCTGAATTCCGTCCTGATCTTTCTCACCAGGCTGAATACTCGTTCACTGCCTGCATTACTGTGAGGGACCACACATATACCTAGCATTACATGAGAAAGCGCCTCATATTTCAGCCTGCCCTCAGCATCTGTCAGTTTCGAGATGAGATGCCAAGCAAAATCAACTCTGTTGGAAGTGGTGATTTCTGCTGGAAAATTGTCAACCTGATACAGGCAAAACTGGTTGACAACCTCATCATTGTTAAATTTGCCTGACACTGCTGGCTGCTGATCTAAAAAATGTTGTAAAGAGACTATGCTTTGGCTGGATCTCTTCTTTACATCAAGCACCTCTGCATGAGCAAGTAGTTCATCTTCCAGGGGCAAATTTTGAACAATATAGTTACAGGAGGAAGAGAAAAATTTCTTCACATCTGAGAAAAATTTTGTCTCTTGTGATTCTGTTACTGTGACATTCAAACTGGCCGACATGTACTCCCTCGCCTCTTTTTCAATTACAACATCAACCCTCCTCTTCTGGTTGTCCTTCTTTCCGTGGTCGATTTTGTAGAGGGACGAACATTCAGTCACCACTCTGGGCTTAATAAATTTCACAATAAGGGTTGTGAGGACCTCCTGCATCTTGGCCTGCATGGTGTGTAGAACAGGTTCCTCTTCTGAAGAACTTTCTGCTTCTTGGGTGGTGGAGTTGTCATGATTCATAGTGATCTTTAAACACATGTAAAAAGCAATCTGTATGACTTGACTAGGTTGTCGCTTCGCTCAGATTCGCGATTACCGGAAGTCAAAGTATTCTTCAGTGTCTGAAAACGAAAAAGAGACCGTAACGAACTCTCGAGCTCGCGAGACGATAATAAACATCATTCTTTATTCGTAGCCTTCGTTCAGCTCGTACTTCGGTGTTTTCTTTTCAATTGCCGGGATAAGTATTAAAAATCGGAATTTGTTGGTTCCTGGCGGAATCGCGGGATGGAAGCGGAAAAAGCGGAATGATTCCGCGAAAAGCGGAAGGGTTGGCAGCCCTGCATTAGCTACACACTACATTCTACATTCCTAGCGGTACCAGAGAACGAAATTTGCCCACGGTTTTACTTCTGCAGTCTGTCAAAGTACATAATAACTAAAAGTATCATGGATGTTGGTGGCACTTGGTTAGAAAAACTCATGTCATCTATTGAAAGCAAGCCTCATCTTTATAATAAAGCTCTGAAAGACTATTCCAATAGAGATTTGAAAGAAGACTTTTCTTTTACCGAATGGAAAACATCATAGCACAAACACAAGCAACCTGTGTCACATCCATGCCTGCAATGACAAAAATGTACCACGTGGAGAAAATCTACCAACTATTTAGTCATAGTGAGGTAGGGCTCAGTGTACCTGAACTCAGCGACACGGTTTCAACTGTTGTGTTGGCCGACTGAAAAATCGTAGTGTGGTACTAGCCTAAGTGTGATGTGATATTCAGTTGAAGAGTCATGTCAGGTAATTATCCCTCAATGGATGTATTCTGAGAGGTCCTGAAGATTTATTTTGTAGACCAGTCCCGGTGTAATCAGACCACTTGTTTGTACATACATGTATACATATATAGAAAAGCCAAAAAGAACATTAAAATTCAGATTACTGGTATTTTAAAAATGTGTAATTTTTTTTCACTCACTACATGTATCAGTATCACTCTCTTCTTTTAATTTTTTTCACTCATTACATGTATCACTCTCTCTTCTTTTAATTTTTCTTTAGTTCACTGGCCTACTCATTCATCTCCTCCTAAATCGACTTATAGGAATTCTATGGTGCATGTAATGTTCTTTCTCTACATTATACCTGAACATGCAAATTTGTTAGGATATACGATAAATTTATTGAATAGATCAGTGATTCCAAGAGGTGCACTGATGCAGTTACAAAGATCTGGCCTGAAGAGGCTGTAATTTTGTGGAATGCACAGTTAACTGTATCTCAACATGTTGCTGCTATTTTCTAATCATATATTCCCTTCACTTCTCATAAACATTTTCACTCGTTCAGCACAACAAAATCTCACTCTGAACCTTTTCCCCCCATCAATGTAGTATCATCCCCCCATCAATGTAGTATCATCTATCAAGAGATATGCCACTCTGTCGTGTCAGGCTTGTTTCTAGCTCCTCCAACTTATCGTCCCTCACAGCTTTTCGTAGATGTTGAAAGAAATCGAAGTACTGATGAAAGTTGTGCCTGAGAGGACGAAAAGCAAAGAATGTCATACTGTGGCTTGAGTAAGCTGTGAACTTTGACACTAAACACTCACTAGACAATAGAAGGCATTGTTAAGCTTCACAATAAGGCTGAGATTTTACTTGACTCATCTGTGACCCTATTACACTCCCAACTGCCCACATATGTTGGCACAGAGACAATGTATCTGCAGGACAATGATTACCCTGGAGATAAGAACACTTGTTTGAAAACCACTTTGGGTATGGCAAGTGAGAGACAAAAATCAGAGAGTGGTGAACATTCAAGTCTCAGTGTGCTAAAAGAAAAAAAAAACAAATTTAACTTACAGCAGGTTATCAATTGCTACATTGGAGAACCAGTGAGCACTGCTGGTTATCGTTCTCTCTTGCCTTACACAAATGGTGTTCTAACAAGCACAGCTGGTAGTGTAAGTGGACCCACTGTATAAACTCCAATAGATATATATGGGTAAACATGTACTTACATTGTGAGTAAAACATATGCTAGAAGTTCTGAGGTGTTTAGCAGATGATGAATATATGAACACGTGAAGTTGGAGCATGTGTAACAAGGGCAACTCTGCAGCACAGGTCCAAAGTCATCAAAGTACCTGTGAAAATATACATGATGTTCACAGATATTGCCTTACGAATGCGCCACATCAATCTAGCCTGTGGTTTGTTCGCAATATTACATGTGTAATGTAATGTAATTTACCTCATAGGTGAAACTGGCTTAGGAAAAAAAACTTCTGTGTTGTCAATTTCCAGGCTTTTTGTTATCCATAAGGGTGTGAAAATAGCAACTTTCAGTGGAGTGCTCTTCATACGAGAAATTGAAACTAGGCAAAATGTATGTCAATAGTTGGGTGATTTTGAAGAAGAAAATAAACCAAAAGCTATTGAGACATGTATTTTAAGAACATATGTGACAACATTCAACCGCTTTCTTACTTTATTACAAGAGTACTGCTATTTGTGGGCTATGACAAATAAGTGGTCCAAATTTTATGCAAACAACTAACAATAACATGCATTTAATCTTTAAAGAGCTGCTGACTCCTTATCATTGTAGCTTTTACAATCACAACAAAACACATCACTTTAGATTCAATAGAACCTGAAATTAAAGTATGCTGTTGGTGTATACACAAAGTATGCTTATTAGTGAAAAATACTCAGATTCAAAGACCACCTGAGGAGCGCAATGATGTGTATACGAAATTCATTTTTAGTGACTAAGATTCCACTGTAGTTAATCTCAATAAATCCATACTGAGAAACATAACACACTATGAACAAAGGAAGCCTGACTGCATGCACTCTGAAAAGCCAAATTCCCACCAGCACAATACAAATAACAAGACTGAAGATAGCTCAAATGTCAAAGAACTTCACCCACCTTTTGTCCTTCAGATCTATGATAAAACCTGGACTCTCAGTCTCAGCAGTTGGGTTTGAAGCCTCAACTTCTAGTTTACCGGCCTGAGATGTGGGTGGTAAGGAGTAGTCAGCCACTAAAGCCTGACCTTTCTCAGTCAAAGTGTGAGGATATCTTTGCAGGATACAGTTAAGGAAGTCTTTTGAACAGACTTAAACATACATACATGTACAATAATCTATTCAAACCAATTCAGTATGGATTCAAGAAAGAATGTTTCACTTCACTACTGAAGTAATACTGGAAATGGTAAACCACTTAACTGGCAATGTGTTGGTGATAATGCACTAATAATCACTCCAGGAGAACATAGTGGTCAGTCTTGAATGTTTGCTGCTGAAAATGAACCAAACATTCAATCTGAAGGTTGCCCTGATGTTCAGGGTAGTAAAGCTGGTGTCTACATCAAATTATCTCAGATAAGGATGTTGCACACATTAAAATATCTTGACAATTTTAAAATCATAAAAGAGTAGGCTTAAATGCTGCTCTCCATGCAAAATTGATATGACAAGCGTACCCAATATTTTACTGCCACAATCTGAAAGGTGCAGTGTACAGCCATAATCATGCTGAAGAGCTGTGAAATCTTAAATATATAAACAAGAAAACACAAGCAACCAAGGCAGAATCTTCTTAAGCATAATGATACATGTAATCTCCATAACAACAAGAGTTCCTGACTTAACCTAACCAAATCCAGCCTGTTGTCATTACTGTAAGGTACTGAACATAAAAGGATACGCACTGGAGAACACATCGATGCCAAGCTTGAAGGCTTTAATCACTTGCAAAGGGGACCACACAGTATCCATAATGCGTGGTTTGTCTTCAGGCAGGTGATGCTGTAACATCACAATGAAAATTTCCACAGTTAACATCAATCATGTGGTCAAGACACCAGTCACACCTCACTATTAAAATAAATTTCAAGTCAGCAGAGATGGATGTTGTTCCTCTAACCCTTCCAATGGTCACTTGTGTCACAGGTGATTTTGATTAGGAGAGGAGTGCGACATAAAACTTAAAGGTCTCTGGGGACCAGTCACTTATGAAATTCGGCATTATCTTGCCTTGACTAATGATGTGCATCTAACAGTCTTTTATTACAGGAAGAAAGGTGCAGTCTTGGGATGTGGTAGTTGAATAGAGTATATATGAAAAGTAGAACTGCAAGAACATTAGTCTGCTGGTCTTCCTGCGTTCAAAGATCAAGACTATAAGTATAAGGTTACTGCATTGGAACAGGAATACTTGTACCAAACTCTGAAACAAACAACATTCTGTCCTGTGGCTTTGTCATAACACTGAACAATGCTTCTGTGGGCACAAGGAGATTCTTGCATCTTTCTGAGTGGTTTTAACACTGGAATCATACAAGCTGTTTTACTGCCATTGTATGAGTTAACATTATCAACCACATGAAAAGTTGTATTTTCACAACTAGATTCAAGCTGTCACACACTTTCTTCCTGCCATTTCAAAATCACACTGGGTCATGTATGCAACACACTTATGATAGTTCTTGTCTATCACCTGCGGTAAATAAAATGATCACCATGGAAATTTGTCCCCTTGGCTCTCATAAGCTACTGTCAAGAATACTCCACCAAATCTGCTGCTGTCAGTCAGGCTTTGTTCTATAGCCACTGAGAAAGGTCTGATGTTAGCTCTGTAGTATGCAAAGCCTTTTCTCATAAATAAACAAAAAGTGTCAAATGTTTCTTAAATGTACACCATTACAGTCGAGTCCATGTATGTCGAAATCAGATTCCTCCAATTACTTATTAGTCGAAAGAAATCTTTGTGTCTATTAATCATCCTTGCATAAGACGAAGTAATTAATGCCCATTTCTGATTAGCCCAGCGTTGCCACAGAGGCAAAATCACCTCCTGGCGTCCTCCCCGCGTGGTACCAAACAATGCCGACAGCTTGAAAAACAAACGAGACGGTGCCGCGGATAGAGAGAGGCAATAAAACTGGACACTGCGAGTGCCATTAACCGCAGTACAATAAGTAGGACGTGTGTATTACACCACTGCTGATAAGACAGTAGGGGGAAGAGAATGCAGGAGGGCTCGGCGGTGCTGAAATATCGATCGATAATTAAACATTGCACTGTGACGGTAAATAAACAAGAGGCTGCCCTCGTGACCTCCCCAGTGTGCTCGCTCGCTCGCGTACGGTTGATTCATCTTTATCATTTTCAACTTGAATTAAACTGAATTTGTCCTCTAAATAATGGCTTCCTCTAATCCTGTAAAGAGAAACCTCAAGACTCTTTCCATCGAGTCGAATATTAACATGCTCCAGGAAATCGACAGAGGTGCGATGTCGAAGAATGTCATAGCTGAGAAATATGGCTTTCCCGTTAGCACGCTTTCTACGATCTTGAAAAACCGGGAGCAAGTGGAAAAAGAGGCGGCCTCTTCATCTATTAAGCTAATTCTCAGAGCAATTTAAAATAAAAAGAAATACTGTAATCCCATTTAAAATACTTCCCCAATATGCCATCTTTAGTTACATCCCCTGATGAATTGCCCTCATGACCTCCCCAGGGTGCTCGCATATGGTTGACTCGCCTTGGAAATTGTTAGTCGAATTCTGATTTCTCCAACTCATTGGGGTGGTCCCAGCAAATTGGAGTTAAGCGGACTCGACTGTAGTCACACAGTGTGTGAAATATACACACTGCTTAAAAAAAATATAAACAGATGACCTTAGGCTGAAATTTGCTCAAATCCTTACGGTTATAAATAACTGATATTGAGACACAAAGTGATTTGAAGTCTTTCAAATAATAAAAATACCTACTATAGTTTTGGACAAAATATTAGTGAAATCATCATGGCTGAACAGATCCTTCTCAGTGTTGCCTTTCTCAAATCCCTCAATAAGAAAACCTGAAATGTGGAATCATTGAAATGATAACAAAGAAGACTGGCATTCTTACTAAATAACCAATTTCTTAGTCTTATAATATCTCTCAAAATAACCATTGTAAAACAGATATCGTCATGGTCAAACTCATAAGATAATTGCCTAAGTCATTTTTTGCCATTTTGAGCAAAGAAGAAAAAATTGTTTGTTTTGATTACTGAACGTCACAAACATTATTAGCAAAAGTGTTATTCAGCAGTCAAGCAGTTTAAAATCCCGTTAGTAAATATCACACATAACTCAATGATGCCATTGACTGAGATCCCTGCACCAATAGTAACAGCTTCTTCAGTCAAAAAAATGACTTAGGCAAATATCTTATGAGCGTGACGATATATTGCTGTTGACCTATCACAAATTAAGTCAAATGCAAATTTTGGTATCACTATATTCATACAGAGCTCTGAACTGGTTTTACGACAGTAAGTATCTGAATTCATGCGGGCTTTTCAATTTTATGATGACTTGGGTCTCTTCACGTCAATGAAAAAAAACTACATACCATCCCATTTTTCCCCTACACTGTTTATGTAGAGAACAGAATTAAACGTCAAAACAGACAATCTGATAGCTTTCACTGTACAACCAGATCTTCTTAATCATGTGTTGAGCTACTCACTGAATTTCTACTCTGTAATTCTTCTATTATGAAGTGAAAGTTAGAAATCAACATGATTTATATAAAGACTAAAATTTCAGAAAGTAAAAACCCTATCACAATTGACATATTAAGTAGGGAAATTTAATGCCCCAAGACCTTGTACTTACCTTGCACAGGTCGAGAAGCAGTTTCTTCCGCAGATCTTTTCCTCTCCTTTTCACTGAATCCTCCTTCAATAACACCAATGATGCTTGATTTGCTCAAGACCTGTGCAAATGAAAATGAATGCCTTAACTGATTATTCTTCTTTCACTCAAGAACCTAGAGTAGTATCACGGCTGCGAACACACATAGCCTAAAAAAATTGGTATCCTTCGTTTGACCTCGTTTATCTCCGGTCTGGGAGGACCTAGATAGAAACCGAAAGTGGCTAATAGACGCACATTTTTTAGCAAAAATTATGGTGGGACAGCAAAGTTCAGCCAATAAAGTCATAGTTTATTAAAAAATTATGGCAACCGACAGGTACGTGTCCAAGGTTTGCCATGTTTTTTTAAACTTGTCCAAGAATTGTGAACACCTGTCCAACCATTGCGAACACTAGTATATTGTACTACCAGGTTTTTTGCTTTGTTTTTTTTTTCTAGGATTTTTTACATTTTATAATACAAGGTTTCATTTTTATTTCCAATGAAGAATGATGCCAATGTTAAAGATGAAGGAGAAAACAGTTAAGATGACTGTGCTGATGGTGGTGATGATGATAATGATGAAAATCCAAGCTGGCAATTCAATTACAGCAGGATTAGCCGTAGCTGAAAGCAAATTTAAATTTTAGACTCAGGCTGGCAATTTAATCACCTAATATTGCCCATCCCCATCCTTGCCCCTTTAAGGGAAAATATGAGAGTGTTGGCAAACTTATTATTAACAACAAATGTTCTTTTTTTGCGAACACCCCCACCCAAAATGCCAAAATCATGTTCACATTGTTAAACACAAGTTAGACGATGTCTACAGCTATTTGGCCACATTGAATGTACTGAAATATAGAAATATCCAAACAGGCAACAAAGTAAAGCCTTCTTCCGGTTCAGAAATTATTCTTCCGGAGGAAGTGGATTGGCTAAGATGGCTACCCCCTGTTGATGGTACAGTGATTCAGTCGGATATCTTGTAAGATGGTGGACATCACGCATATCCGGACAGTACCAGATATGTGTAGCCAACATGCCAGGTTGTCAGTTTCTTTGTAAATAGAAAGAGAGTGTGTGCCGATATGAAATAGTGTGAAGGTGTCCGCAAATCGTGACGTTCGCAATCGATGAAACTACTCTAGATGGCTCTGCATGTGAATACAGTAAATGGGCATCAACAATGAAAAATAAGTATTGTCCACTTTTATCACTGATAAAGTAAGATCAGTTAATGCTTTGCTCAGAAAACAGCAGATGAAGCCTGAAAATTCATAACAAATGATAAATGCACAACAGAATTGTCAGGAATGTGTCTAGAAATGTTTCATCTCTACATAAGGTGATGAAGCTACATCTTCATGGAGCATTTCCTTTCAGTACAAAATGCTGAAAACAGGCATAACTAACGCTGCATCAAGAAGATAACACTAAAACAAGCCATCCTACTAAACACCCAACTCTCAGAATGTGATTATTAATACTGTATCAGAAGTTCTCTTCACATCCTCCTCCCTATATAAATGCAAGTTACAATCATGGGTATGTCTATGTTCCACAATGAAAAATCATGTTGTCAGGGTTATACAGTACCTCACTCTTCTTATGCTTTTCAACTATCTCATCTAAGAAATCCAAAGTTCTGTCTACAGATTTGCTCAGCCGTTTGGGACCACAGTCTTTATCTGTATCTCCATCACTCATGGCCTGTAACCAGTCTGGCTGGAAGGCCTCCTGGATCTTCATGAACAGTGTGGTGTCGAGCTAATGGGGGTAATACAAAAAATCCAACGGTGAGGAAAACACAAGAGATGAAACGTAATAATCAATCATCAAGCAAGCACGGAATGCTTTAGTTAAGATGAACAGAAGAGCTATCCTTTGAAACATATTCATGCATGCAAAGTGCAACATACAAGGGCCGATCTAAACTGTTTCATAATAAGCATACTTCACAATATCTGTTCAACACTGCAAAGCAAACTACATGGACCAGCAATGACCTCCTGTGCACGGTATGGGACCAGCAATGACCTCCTGTGTACAGGTCTATGTAAGGTTCTATAAATATATGCATCATAGGCTGGACTGAGCTCTCACTATGGTTGAATTTATCACAGATGAAGAGCTGACGAAGGGGAATTGTTCTCACCCCACATCACAATGGGCTTGTAAAGTATGTTTTGGGACTGTGTTAAAATAATGACAACTGTGATAACATTAATAAGATTGAGAGAATGATTCTACCTTGACTTTTCCTCCTTTTCCCCAAACGGCAACTCCAGTCTTATCATTCTTTCCTGAAGAGACTGCTATGCTGGCATCGTGGAGAGTGGTGAAAATGAGTTTGTTCTGAAAATAGAGGATCAAGACAATCTTTAGCTAATGACACCATTGGAACAGCGGATAGATAATTTCACAAGAGTAAAAGGAATGGAGATAACAGCTAAGCAAGATGCAGAAAAAGAATATGTTAGCAGAGAAAAAAATAAAAATCTGAGAGAGACAGTTCAGTCATACATTGGAACATTTTAAATGTAACCATGGCTTTAATATAATCCCTTCCATAGAAATCTACTATTCCAAAGTACGACTGTTAATATGCATCGTATGAAACATTCTGATAACACATCCTCAACAACTTTGACTGAAGAGGATCTGTTATCAGGCTCAGACACTTTATAGCTTACAGGTCCAAAATGTAAACACATCAATGTTCATATTAGGGATTTCCAAACTAAAGATACTGCCAACATGTTTTGAAATGGATAAACTATCAAGGCTAGAAACAGAATGGTGTCCCAACTTATTGTAAACACAGAGCTTCCTCCCAATGATAACAGTAACACATGACAAGTAAGACTCGCTACCTCCATGGCCGTAAACTCCCCAAGTCCTTTGCCAAACTCGGCTACGCTCTCATGGTGATCTGCTCTGTGAAATATAATACATGTAGGCCTATATGAATTTGTTTGGCCAAAATCTTGACCAGTAGTTAAAGGCTTTTTCCTGATTGTTGGGTTTGGCACTGAAGAGTGTATAGAATGCTGAGTGAGACTTTATATTTTGTCCATATATACTTTGCATAAAAGACAAAAAACTCCATTAAACTTATCATCACAGTTTGCCTCTATCCATGACCCTATCACTCAGAGTCCAGCCTTGGCAGTGAGCAGTGAACGCTTTGCTAGGAAACCGTACAGATTAAAAATTTAAACAAAACGTTGAGAAAATGTAGAAACTATTCAAACATATATTCTTAGTACATTCTTCGTAAGGAGTCTAGCATTTAAACTTTTAAGAGCATGAGGCAACACTAGATCTATACCAAATGAGATCAACTGAATCAACTTACAGTGAACCAAGACTCATTGTGGCCACCGCAGGGACACTAGCTACTCTTTGCAACATATCTATACTCAGATGAGGAGCACTGCCTGTGTATGTGAGAAAGACAAAAAAAAAAATTTTTTAAAATGGACATACTGGGCCATGGGATGGATGAACAAGAGTAATTAAGGACAAAAACTGACTCAGCTTAAACACCTTTCTCTTAACCACAGCATTTCTTAGGCAACAGAATTTTTCTCTATAAAGTCAGTGGATAATTGTAACTTCTCAATGACCCTAATTGCAAAGATTGGTGGAAGGATTAAAGTTGACAAAAATATATACATGTATTTACAAATCATTGAAACTACAAACTGGACTAGACTGAAGACAGAGGTAGACAGTTGATAGATGACTAAAATTATTGATCACTGAACAATACTGCTGTCACAGGAGTGGCAAGTCCCCTCCGCACGGACATTCTGTCACATTCAAGGCAACTGCAAAGTGGCCTCCCTGAACACCTCAATATGCTAACCCTTCCATCTGGTGATGAAAAGGCCTGTTATAGCTGGATTATAATGCTTTCTTTACTTGAATGTTTCCATGTTTGTAGATAAGACAATCAATATGGTGTATCAACATTAAAAGCAGTAAAGCATCTGGACTAACAAGATCAAGGATAGATGTATTCCGATTTCATTGTCCAACTCCAACCTAAATTGCCACATGGTTAAATCTGTTGTTGTTTTTTTTGTTTTGCAAGGGTAGGATAAAGGAAGAAAAAGCAACCTTGGGACAGTCCCTTTACATCATTTCATTGTCTCAGTCTGGGAATTCTCTCACATGTACATTTACGTTCGCTTTTCCAACCCTGTCCTTAACCCTAAACCAAGCACTATGTAGGAGAGTCCTGGGATATTTCTCTTACCTCCTTTTGTGAACAGAGTACACATTGGTGTCTCAATGGTGAGGTTTCCATGACGACCAGCTTGGGTAATTAAACCAAGTCTCCCTCCAGATGCAAGGGCTTTCTCAATAGAAAACTTCATTGTTCTCTTCACTTAAATCTCGTCATCAGCTTTCATGTGACAAGTCAACAAAACCTCTCATCTAGATAGGATAATGTAGAAAACGAACACATTAATAAACAGATATTTCATATTGTAACTTTGGCATCCTCCTTTATTACATCACACCTCATGTAAAATTAACTCCTCTATGGGGAAAGCTAGAGTTATCTGCTCTAACTACTGTCCATGCATGCCGTAAAAGTTGATTTCACTCACCACACCCTGCCAAACCTCTATACAAACCTATGATGGATGGAACATCCTGCAATCAGAGAGCGCATCAGCAAGTAACTTGGCGAGGCAATAACATGGCATAGTACAAAGATGTCGTCAGGCACTCTTGCAATGCTGGAGGTTAAGCCTTTTAAAAGTTCAAAAATTAAAAATTTATTGATGGTCAGAGAAATATGGCCCCTCTGGTTTCTTTACGATGGAAAATAATGACACCCACTGGTCCTTGTGAGATGTGATGCTGTGGGAGGACTTCCAATTTATGTGTATCATACTTTCAACTCATTGAAACGACAAAAATTTTTTAACTAACAAAGTAACATGGTAACTTTATCTCCTTGGGCTTGGGAGGATTTCCATATGTGATAATCACTGATAACTGGCGATGCATTGAAAAATATCTTATCAATCAATCAAATAATTACGAAGAGTTTCCAAACCATCTGGAGCTATTTCTCAAGGAATAAAACATGTTTTTGCTTCTTTAACGGAATTAATGAATATTAAACTTACGCACTGTGGAGTTGGCTTCAAGCTTAGCAGACATTTTGATACTCAGGTCGGGAAATAAAAAAATAGTACCATTCTTTTTTTTGGTTATCCCCCACAAAAATCCAAGCCCCACTTTTTTATACCAGCCCCATCAAAATAATCCCTCTTTTGTGTGTTCATTGGGACAGGTCAGGAGTTCGTCGTAGGAATTACCACATGGAAATCCTTCCATCCTTTCCTAAGAATTCTGATGACCAAAAAATGGTGTGGAACAGTATCAATGCTCCTATCTTGGTGGACTGTTAAGGGCTTGTCTCAACTGATGCTCTTATATCAGTGGGCATTATGGATAGGGTCTGGGGTAGGATTAGGATACACTACGTATTACAGTTTTAGTAGAATGAGTTCCGGTTCCCAATATTTTATCATTTACAACAGCCCAGTTCAAAATAATCAATGGACACTTTGCTCACTATAAAGGACATTATTAAAAATTGCCCCAAAGGTTCTTGTGCCCGTTATCTCAGACAATGGCCCTGTGCTGAATTAGGTATTTTCAGCTCCATCACGTGACCTAGGAAATCTTGCTCACACGTTGGTTTACATGCTCTGCTCATGTATGATTACTCGTCATTTATCAAAATATCCTAGCAATCCCTAGATCACATGGTGTAACTGACCCGTCTGAAAATCCTCATTATCACCATGTTGGTGGACTTCTTGATTTGATCCCAGGTTACGACCTCACAAAGTTTGGTGCAGTTTTGCCTCCCCCCTCCCTTTGACAGTGCAGAGGCTAAAGGTGAAAGACAAAAGGTGACAACAAATTTGAGAGACATAGTCTACTTGATACTGTTGTAAGCAAAATAATTTGGAATACTAGACTAGACTAGGTCAATTGGGTCGATTTGGTGGCTACTCGGACAAAATGAACTGTAATCTGTATTATTGATGAAAGAGTGGCTCAGTCCTGAGATAATACTTAGGAAGTGGAGATGGGGAGGAGAGAGACATGATGAGTAGTCTAGGTATGTAAGGAAATCTAGGTATGTAAGTAAGGAAGGTGCATGATCATCAACAAAAGACATCGACACCCTCCGCTCTCTATAGTCTCTGCATCGGCCTCTTGACTCATGCAATTTTTCAAAATGGAATCTTGAGAATTGATAGATGGGTTCGTTCACCCCAAACCCTGACGGTAACAGTAACAGTCTCTCTCTTGTCTTCCTTATGACAGATGAAAGTGAAAGAATATATCGGTACAATCCTGGAACAGCACCGCTGCATGGTAGTTCAGGCGTTAGACGATATGAATGGCCAGAGTCATTCAGTTAGTCTAACGCCTGGCCTACCAGCGGTGCTGTTCCAGGATTGTACCAATATATCCAACAGTCCAAGTGTACACTGAGATGAAGGGATCTTACCCTACACCAGCTAGACTAGGTGTGCAGAGCTCACTGTCCAAGACAGGTGCACGTTTTGAGTTCACAAAAACGAGAAGCAAAGCATGTTGATCGGCAGAGTGTTTTGAAATTCAAGAAGTTGATCACTAGCTGTTGTTTACTTGATCGTATTGTTCGCCACTTCCGTCTTGACCTAGTTTTCCACTCATAGGTATTTTTCCCTGTGGCAGGATAAAATGATTTTCTAAAAAGCCACTTTCCCCTGAGAAAAAAATTCGAAAACTCTCGGGCAAAGATGGTATAAATCTTGTTCTTCCTCGTTTTAACAGTAAATTTTTGTTGCTTTTGACACAATACATCGTGATTAGAGAAATGTAGGGAAAGAATGATCTTCGTGTAGGGGAAAAGCAGAGTGGCAAAATATTTTGACCGGAAGTATCAGGGGTAAACAAACAAGTCACTATCACTAGTCTAGTACCACTGAAGCGTAGCAAGAGAATACAAAATGTGACAGTGCATAGGCTAAAGGTGAAAGACATAAGGTGAGAACAAATTTGAGAGAGATATACTTCATTGATTGAATGATCTCTCAAGCAAACACACCTTTTTTTTCAAGTTTCCCGTTTTCATTCGTAGCAGGATTGTATGTAGGTCACAGCCTATTGCGACATGGCCATGGACTCAATCAACTCAGTGCTAATATATTGTCAATCAGCTGGGTTGTGCCGCCTCAATTCAGCGTTAACAGTCGTTAAATACATATCACACACCGCTGTCCTGCAGTATGGCCTTAACTTTAACAAATATAGTTTATGATCTATAGCTTATCCTACCTAGCTATACCTGCTGTTACTATGGTCGTATGGTCGGAAGTATGGAAGAGCTTATCTGGAAAACAGGCTAAATTAGGGCATGTGTCATTTCCGATATTATAACTTCTTCCCCCCCCCCCCCCCCNCCCAATGTCTCCCATATCAGTTTAGCTGAGAAGCCTAGCCCAGCAAACAAAGGAAACGGGGAATAGCACTTTCGGGAGGATTTCCATATGTGGTAACTGGCATAAGGAGTTATGCTCGCTTTGGCCGATACTCCTGTCTCGATGGGCATTAGTGTTAGGTTAAGGTTAAGGTTAGGGTTAGGGGTGGGTAGGGGTAGGGTTAGGGTTGTATTAGTACGTTATTCGGAATTAAGGTACTGACCGTAGTTGTAGGAGTTACCACATATGGAAATCCTTCTGCACTCTCATGGGGAATAGCACTTTCAGGAAGAAGAGAGAAAGAAAGGAGGCAAGAGATGGGAAAAGGAGAAGGAGAAAGATGGAAGAGCCAGAATACAGGGACAACAGGGTGGAGAAAATCAGAAGCAAAGAAAAAAAACTGAAAATGAATGATATGTTTGTATGGGACAGAAGAAGGAGGATGTGATTTCAGAGATGAAGGGAGGAAATTCCCAATTTTATTTTGCCACCAGAATTAACACTTACTGAAAGTCTAAATATATCTTGTGTATGTCAGTGAACTTTGCATAGTGCAGTTAATTGATCTGGACCGTGATTGGTCTTCCAGCAAAGCCAGTAATGGACTAAACTGAAAAGAGAATCAGGTCTGCATATTAGTTTGTTGTCACTTGATCTATCCATATCAAGTTCACAAGTTCAAAGCTTTGATTAGGCCATAAGCCAACACTTATCCAACTTATATACCAGTCCAAAAACAGACGGACTCACCAAAAGCATTAGACAGAAAGCCATGACATGTATTCACACCAGGCCCCCTGTCTCAGAGTTGAAACTGGGGTTTTGGGTCCAGTGTCTGTTTAGTCTAATCTCTCAGTGGACTTTTGGGAGAGAAGTATGTCTGAACTGATGCTGTTGGGACAGTGAATATGATATTGTTCAATACTCAGGTTCTAAAGCTGGCAGTGAAAGAATTTGAAAAAATTAACAGATTATCATAGTATTTCATTTCAGGCACAGAAAAGTAAAAGTTAAGTTGTGCTTTTTTTTCGGAGTGATACATGATGAATCAGTTTTAAAACATTGTACCCGTTTTAAATGTGAATGATTCTCCCAGACTGATTATTCTTTTCCTCTACTAACAACCAATTAATTCATTTATGTATGAAGGTTAAGAGCCATGCTGTATTTAAACATGCTGTATTGTACCAGCCATTCTTTATATCTGTGCAACCTGACTTGTCCTTAGCTTGCTTGAAGCAGTTCATGTTATGAAATCGGATGCTTTGCACAACTATAAATATTATGCACTTACAAAATGGAGATTACTGATCAATAATTCTGGTATCGTACCTGTGGAAAGTATGGAAATAATCTAGTACACTAATTAATCCAAGGTTAGTCCATTTTTTAAATGTTCAGATTGAAAGCAATTTCTGAATAACCAAGTAGAGCAAGAGGCCACCAAATTAAGGATACCTGTCCCACAGCACATCTTTTCTTAACGTGTTTTTAAATTTACCAGTATAATTTACTGAATCTTGCAGCATTTATAGATGATATCCATCTGTTAAAGGAGAAAAAAATTCATTCCAGTTCCTTTAAGAATGATGGTTTGAATTAAGTACCTGTAGTTTATTTTGGGCTACCCTCCAAATATAAGTTCATAGACTACTTTCTTTCCCATAGCCGATGGAGACCAGTTGCAAAAACCTGGTTCAGGAGAAGCAGGACCTGGTCAGAGATCTGCTGAATGAAGATGGGGACGGAGCAGTAACATCACCAGCGTCGTCATCCGCTCTACACATTCTGAAGCTGCCAGACTCCATCATCCTACAGATTTTCTTTTACCTCCCTTTCTCGTCAATTGGGGCTGTGGCGCAAGTGTGCACTCGATGGAATCAAATATCATACGATGAACTGCTGTGGCGTCATGTCTTTCTTCATCACTACAAACTCCCATCCAAGACAACAATGCCACTGAAGCAAGTATCATGACTTTTTAGCTGCATGATTTGTGTCGTATTTTCAGTTCTGCACTGTCTTTCCCTCTCCCATCAATTTCTGCTCACTTCACATCACATTTCTCTTCCCTTGCCCTGAGTCTGCATCTCTTTTTCCTTGAATGCCACTGTTGTCTTGACAGTCCATGCAAACAAAATGATATTTTGTTTAACCCTGATGTCCTGTTCCAAAGCTGAACAGGTACTGATTCACACCTAAGTCAAGTGGGAAAATAGGAGTAAATTGTCCTTCCCAAGGAAAGTGTATATAGCCCTACCTGGGAGTGAGCCTACAAACTCAAGGTCTTACAGTCATCAGTTTATGAGAACTACTGACAACCCACATGGCCATCCTGCCACCTGATGTAGCCTAAAATATCACATTTTATGGGATAGAAAACTAATAGATTAAGAGTTTGCTGTCCAGGGCCTTGCACATTCTTCCCTTGAAATGTTATTGTGATTCACAATGAATTAGACTTGTAATCAGAACATATTTGAATAGGGAATGTGTCAAAAATGATTATGAAGAGAGGTCATTTAATGTTAGAAGACAGACTTATCCATCTTGACAAGTCCTCACACTTGGTGGCAAGATTATTTATTAAAAATAAATGTTATTAAATTATTTTCTTCTCCTGATAATGCTATTCTAATCAGCTGTCATATAATTTACTTCCCCAGGGCAAAGTCATGGAGGTTAGAGTTTAAAAGGTTGTACTACCACACCCCTGCGGTGTTGAGTGAGGAGAGAAAGGAACACAGAGATGAAGTGTTACATGTCAGCTTTTCACATGATGGAACGATGTTTGCAACATGCTCAAAAGATGGTTTCTTTAAGGTGAGGCTGAGAAAACTTCATTTCTGAAGCATGGTACTTACAAAAAGTTTGTAATAATAGCAAACGAGAAGCACATGTTTACATGCGCAGAGGGATGTGCGCACAAGTATCATTGACAGTCCTACTGTGTGGGTTTTTACTCTGTGAGCTTTGTATAAGGTTCAGCATTTTCACGTAACCTCTGCTGGTAGATGTCTTCTTTAAAGTGAAAAATAGTATGTTTCGGAGACCATCAGGGAGGCCAGCTTTAGGAGAATGTCATGTATATGCCACCTAATCAACCAAACTGCATTCTCACTCTTTTCTTGTCTTATCTCTGTCTTCCCCAGATTTGGGAGTGCACCCACCCAGTGCGTTTGTTGTTCAAGATGGACATGAAGAGTTCATTCAGCTGGAAGTTCACCCAGTTTTCCCAGTTCAATGAGACAGATACTTGCCTGTTGGTGTCTGGGGTTTACTTTGGACGACTCAGCACATCTGGAGAGATTGCCGTCTTCAACCTCCAAGGTTTTAACACTTCTTTATATGTAGCTGATTAGTGTTGCATGGTGACTGCACTATCAGTTTGTTTTATATTTAGTGTTTTACGAGATGGTATGTTATGGATGTTTTAAGAACCCTACGTACTTTTAAACATGGATATTCAGGTCAAAATATAATTTTGTTTTCCAGTATTTTTTCTCTCTGAAAATTATCTATGATGAATACTGTCATTCTAATTGTCGACTTCTTTGCTTCAAATGTCCAAGCATTTGTTCTGGTAGGATATGTGGTTTGGCTAAAGTTTATGCCATCCTCCTAGATAACTATCACTATTTGAATAGGGTGATGTCAGATTGATGGAAAATACCGTCGTCAGCTTCTATCCAAAGAATTTTTTTCTATCAGGATAAGGAAAAAAGATGCATTTTAAGTCTCTCAGTTTCTAATGCTATTCATTTATCTCATTTTCAGATGACTTCAGGATGCAGTGCAGAGTGACCAACAAGCCATACGATGTCTTTGGGGCATGGTATGACAATGACCATCTTTTATCTGGCACCCTCTACTGGACAGGGGATTTCAATTCTGTCTCTGCAGTTTGGCTTAGCAAGGTCAGTGTGGAGATTTGAAGTTTATTCTGTGGCCAAACAATGAGACATGGTTGATTTCAATATTTAAGAATTTAATATTTAAGAAACCCGCACTCGCAAACAGTGCTTGTAATGAGACACAATGTAACCAAGAAACTAGTTTATTAGAATTTTCGATCCTATGAAACGTGGATCCTCTTCAGCGCAGTAAATTCAAATGAAGAGTATAAATACAAAGAAAGGGACGATGCATTCAGGAACAGTTAAAAAAATAAAAAAGTAGAAAGGAGGGTGTGAACACAGGTCAGAAAAAGAAATCTGGTGGTGGCTGAGAATAGAATAAGGGGAGTGAACTTCACTTATTCATAGTCATCTGTTTCATTGCAAGTTTGCAGGTTACAGTCAACTCTGCTTAATTACAGTTTCTCATCAGTATGGAAAAAGTTCCAAGTATATAACATTTTATTACATAACAAAATGTTGCAGTTTAGCAGAAGTTGCGATTATCTGGATTGTGTGGGTTTTTTGGTTGGTGTTTTTTTTTTTTAAGTTCATGAAGTCTACAGTTAATGGGTTGTACTGTGTTAAACAAGACCCACCGCTCTTCTGCATCCAGGTCAGCATATTTAAATATTTAATCCAAATCTATTGATCATAGGTCCTGTTGTCATGAATTTATTTGATTTTTATTTGTTATTCCTACATTTCAGGCATCCCAGGAGGTGGAATCAGAAGTGGAGTCAGTCAGTATGGTCTTGTACCGCTTTGAGAATGTAAATTCAAGTTCCATTAGATTGTTGCATGTTGCTGAGGTATGTGATCTTCCCTTTTGATGCCTAGCACATAAGACATATTTTTTATAAAATATTGTTTTGGTAGTATAGATTTGAATGCTGGAAACTCAGAGGAGGCTGCATCAGAAGGGCTAATGTCAGTAATTATAGAGATTTATTTCATACTGATGAGTGTTCCACAAATGCACTCCAGTGCTCTGGCTCTGACACTGGGGCTTTCATATCTAGATTTCTGTGCTTTTGACTATTTTATTCAATTAACTTTTGGCTTGACTTCCAATTTTTTTTCATGAGTGCGTTGAACTTTTGAGGGGTTTCTGTATCCACAGGTTGACAAAGATGTTGATGTGACAGGCAGCAGCCAGGATAGAGATGATTACAGTGAGAGCGCTCATACCAGCCCCCAGAGCAGCATTCTTGGCCCAGAGGATGATGGGAAAGGCAATTACGAATCGGACACTGTGAAGCACAAGCAGCCAGAGGTCAGGGATAAGTGCGAAGGTCAAGAGGAGGTTTCTGAAGAAGGCACCTGCATTCTGGACCAGCTGTTGCGAAAATACATCGCTGAGGATGAGTTTGATGTGGAAAATGAAGATAAAACAGATGAGGAGGATGAGAGAGGTGAAATTCCTGGTGAGGGCATTGCCACAGCTGATGCTGGCCTGGGACTGAAAAACCCTTTTAGTCCATCTTTTGAGGAAGCAAAGAAAGTAAGATCGGAGGAAGAGATGGAGGTGGATGGAAATGTTCAGTCTCATGTCTGGGAACAACCTCAGACTCTAGAGGAGAAATTTTGTTCTGATCAGCCTGTTGAGGTACAGGCTGAGAAGATGCCTGAGCTGTCCATGTGTGTAGAAAAAATGGTGCCACAAGAGACAGATGTTCCGGCTGCTCATTGTGATGTTTCTGCTGTAGCCTGCAGTAATGCAGCGCAGTTGTTTGATGGTGCAGGGGAAAGTATACAGGTGGATCAAATCAACAGTCTTTGTTCTAACTCTCTGACTGCTGAAGGAGGAGAAGACAGCACTCAAACAGCTTCTATTCTCAGCTTATCTGAAGATCATTGCAGAATGTCTTTCGAATCCAGTAATGTCATTGAGAATAGTGCCTTAAGGACTAACATGCCCCCAATAGCAGTTGACATGCAGAACTCAAAATCAAATGTGTCTACAGCCATAGATGTTAGCTGTAGTGATAGAAATTTATCTGATAATAATTTGGCACCTGTATCTTTAGATGCATCACTTAATCACTCATCACTTAATCACTTGCAAATACACCAGTCCTCACCTGCCATTGACTCACAGGCTGGAAGTTTTCTGACTGCCTGCTCCACCTGTTCTGGCCTAGCACGGCCATCCTCCCTGCCAATACTTGCTGCCAATAATAGCATAATAGACTCAGGGTTTGGTTCCAGGAATATAGCACCAGGAGTGCATGAGTATGCTGGTGAGACAAGCAAGTCTAGTCCTGTGGCTAATGTAGCAGGATGTTTTAAAGATGGCACTGATGCTAATGCTTCAAGAAATTCAGCTGAGGCATTGCATGAACATGTAGGTAGTACTACTGTTGATGTGTGCGACAGCAGCTCAACGGAGGTCAGCAAACGGGAGTGTTGTAGTTCCGACACGTTTGCAGGGGCATACCACATTGCAGAGGCTCCTCTTTGTGATATGGGCAGTCATTTGCCAGGTGCTTCAAATACTCATGACCCAGATTCTGCTAGCCCTTCTGTTCGAATAGGAGCTGAGCATGAAATTGATCTCCAACAGTTTGAGTGTAATATAGACAGGCTAGAAGCCTTGTCCAACAATTACGTGCCTTTCATGTATGATGATGCTTCTCTAATGCTTATTCCCGGGGCAAGTAATATTTATGGTAATCACAGCTGCCATCATGTTGGCCCTAGCATCAGCAACGGCAGCTATAGTGCCACTTCCAGCAGCAATCTCAACAACAGCAATAACAACAACAGCGGTAGCAGCACTGGGGCTATTCACAATGGCAACAGTGTCAGCAGTTGTGTTGATACCGGCAGTACTGACGACTGCAATTGTAATTCGTGCCCAGAACATGACATTGTGAATCTTGATATTCTTACCAGAGAACCTTGCAGTAGTCACAGCTTGAAAAGCAGCACAGCCACACAGACTGACATAGCTACCAGCCGGACCAGCTCCTTTCACTCCCTCTCCCATATGAGTCACAGTTCAAGCATGTCCCGAGATCTTCGCTGCAGTCCACCCAGGGAGAAACTTCTGATCTACACCTGGGGCTCTGAGACATACATCCCACACAAGGTTGGAATCAAACGGATGAAATGGACAGACTTCAATAAGGTATTTCATACTCCTGTGTTTACCTGTTTTCATGCTTGAACACACCTATTACAGATATCCTCTTTGCAAAACCAGTTCTATTCTGAAACACTGCAGTTCTATTCTGAAACACTGCAGGTCCCATAATAGAAGTTGGATTAAATCAACCGGTTGGGTAATACAAAATATGTATGATACACTAGAGCATATCACGAATTTCATAATAAGCATGAGTGAATGTGCTCAAATCGGAGGTGGATATCTTATGCAAGGTTTCCAGACAAGCCCTGACAATATGAAAGACTGAAAATTTACTACATGATAAAAGAGTCTATACAACCATTTGGAACTATGATTTGGATCAAAAAACTATTTTATAGAAGTGATTGGAAGACATGTGCAAAATTAAGTTATTCAGAGGAATGTAAGCTGGGCACTTGGACCACTGGCAGGGACAGTTATTGTTAAAACGCTAGTTATCGGCATCTGTCAAGTAGCAGCTGCACCGTTTGCTTCTCCAGTTGAGGATATCATTGAATGATTGTTCTTGTTGAGATAATGGAACAGAAATTCCATGAGTGACCACGGCGTGGATACAAAACTTATAAACCTCAGTGTTGTTGCTACTGGAAATTCATTTCTTCATGACAGGGTGAGATCAAGGCACGGCGGTCGTCCATGTTGTTGCCAGATGTGATGGAGAATTTGCACAACATGGCAGGAAATCGGCGGGACAAGCCTGATGTTACTATTGAGATGCACGGGCACATCGTGGGCCTCAGTCTTTCCCCAGATCACAAGTAAGAGGGGGTTGGCCTAATTGGATAGAGGGTTGTGGGAATGAGAAGAGAGGGCACTTATGATGATGTCTGCTCAACTTGCGAAAGATCAACCTAAATGCTCCAGTTTTCTCCTAACAAATATATTTTTCTCATCATGCTCTATGAAAAATCATCAATGGAGGAGGACAAGGTCTTTCCTTTATCTTACTGGCAGATACAGTCGTCAAAATAGGTCTAATTCGGTATTCTGTATGAGTGAAAACTATATTTGCATAATCTTTTTGTACATGAGATTTCTGTACTAAAATGGTAGCGTTCTGTGGCAAAGCTATATCTCATATTCTTGATGATAAATGTGTTCATATCTCTCAGGTTCTTGTACGTCAACTGCCGCCCATGGCCCAAGAATTACATCATCTCAGACCCACAGGAATCACCTCCGCTGGCCCAGGAAGTTGAGATCTCCACCATTGATCTGACCACCTTCAACTTCGTGGGGCCTGTGTTAAGGTCTCACAAGGCTTACACCCACAGTGATGAGTGCTTCTTCTTGAATCTAGATGTTTCGGATGATTATGTTGCCAGGTAAGGGGAATTCAGCAATGGCAGTGCATAACGGTCCTTGATGATAACATTATAATAATGATACAGAATAATAATACAGTATATGCCTGAAGCAGCTACTTTCTATAGCTTGAGCCCTAGACACTTTATTATTTCATATAAAATCAAGTATCCATTCACTGTCTTTCTCACGTCATCACCTGTTCTACAGAAATGGCCAAAGTCATTTTTTACTCCTCTGAGAGAATGCGGGGAATATGTTTGAGACAGAGTAAAAAAAAAAAAGAGTCAGTTGGTATCTTTGCAACAGCAAGTTTGGTTGAAAAATGTTGGTGCATATTAATTTCTTTAACATGTCAAATGAACCTCAATCTAATGAGCACTTTGATACTTATATTAAAAAAATTCTGACACAGACCATTTTCATAGCACTGTAATACACTCTCTCTTTGTGCCTTGGTCTCTGTCTCTCCTTGTGTTCTTTCATTCCCCCTCTGCTCTCATGGAACCATAATATTACAGAGGTAGAGCTGGATTTTACTGAAATTGTACTGAACTTTTTTGTGAGTTTTAAACCTTTTAGAGAATCAACTGATAATATGGCATCTGAAAGAACATCCAGACTGATGTATCTGAGAAAGTAAAGTCATGCTCTCCATATCTTTCAATAACAAACCCAAGTGAGCTTACTCGGGCTGCAGGTGTAAGCCCTCTTCCAGACTGTAAGGCATCAGAAAACCAGATAAGTAAGATGGACTTTACCCAAACCTTGCAAACCCAGAAGAGCTCTAGTTTTCCTAAGCCTTATAAAACAGGTGTTCAGGCCTCTGAGAGCATTTGAAATTGAAATTTCACTGATCACGTCCCTACATCATTTCATTAAAATACCAGTTTTGTTAAGTACCAACATTCTGTTCCATTACTGAAAGATCAGTCACATGCAGTCTTGGTAGTGTCATTATATATGTCCAAGCATGTGAAAGGGAATAAAGGTCTTAGTGACCTATGCCCTACCACAGGCTGACTTTTGTTTCTTCATCAAAGAGTTCTCATAAGTTTGGGCTCTGTGAAAGAATGGGATTGATGTATACTGCAGTCCTGGTCATCAGATATGGTCTGGGCATGATTAATAAACTTGTTAAACTTCTTTTTAAACTTGCTTAACTTGTCAGTAACCCTGTCATGTGCTATCTTTACATGTATATTTCTTTTTAGTGGTGCTGAGGACCGTCAGGGTTATCTCTGGGACCGTCATTATGGTATCCCCTTGTACCGATTCCCCCACCGCAACGTGGTCAACTGTGTGGCCAGCAACCCCCAAGACCCGGAAATGCTGGTCACTGTCAGTGATGATCATACCTTTAAGGTGTGGATGTCGAGGTGTCGGGCCAATGAATGCACAAGGGTCAAGCAAGAGGTCAAGGATACAAGTGTCTGAGGTCAAAGATCAGAAATTTGTTACATATGCAAAATGTGCACTTAATTAGTCAGTCAGAGGTCCAAGAGAACTGGAGTCCGAGATTAAACTACAGAGCATTATGTGGGATTTAGCTGAGATGCTGGCCATGTTGTCAGAAATTGAGTAAGCCTTCAGGGAATTGACTCTAGGTGATATCACTATATTTTTGACCTGTAAGAATAGGCAGTTTTCTTGGCACTGTTTGATAGTTTCAAGTTTGGAACAATTTTTGGCAATATTGAAAAAGTACTAGGTCTTTGCACTTCAGTTTTCATGTAAAATTCCTATCTTATTTTTCCTTGTATTTGTGGGCTGCATTGCAAGAGAGCAACTTGCATTCTTGATACAGAGCCATTACATTGTCAGTGAGAATGACTGATGAATTTCTTGTGTATAACTTACAAACGTGATACTTTGTGGTCAAAGTGACCAAACTGTATGAAAAATAAACCTAAAGATGCTAAATTGAGAATCTTTGTGATGTCCTACGCAAAAAAAAACAACAACAATACTTTTTTTGTGTGTACGTATCTGTATGTGCAAGTCTTTCATGTCTTTCAGGCACATTTGAAATGTAATTGATCTGATTATTATTTCAATATGTGCTGTCGTGATGTAACTAATGACTGAGTTTAACTTGTTCATGAAGATTTTAGACGTGTGTACATGTCCTCTACTGTGCATCGGCTTAGGACTAACAGTGTGTTGGAACATCATCCTCCTTGTCTCTGGCTTAGTACTTAGGATGTCATAGGGTGTCTTGCATGTCTTGCACAGCCACAAGCGAGCCCAGCTCACTCATTATTGATGTTGTGGATAACTCTTGAAAGCTGTAGAGTCTTGATATGATAATTCCACGTCATTTGAAAACTGACTAGTCTACAGTGAGTTTAAGCCAACGCCGCTGAAAGCAGTTTTGTTTCAGTCCTGATATTGTCAGTTCATATGGGTCTGGTGGTCTGCGTGGTTCAGATATCAAAGGGGCTGTATGGTGAAAGTCTTTGTGATGATAGTGCCAGCATCCTGGAGTTGTGGGTTAATCTCCTGGAACAGTGTATTAAACTGATTTTTAAAATTAATAAAGTTAGAATGCAGTGCACACTTTGAAATGCAACCAAAACCACATTGTTTTTTTTTCCGCCGTGAAATGACTAAAGGAAGCAAATCCAAAGGACCATGCTTTGAGAAAATGACCAGACTAAGTCATGGTAATTGAATCATGTCACTGGATTGCTTTCTTACTGTCAAGCTTTCTTACCAAAGCCTATTTTGCAGAAATGAACTGATTGATATGTTGTACCAACATCGCTGATTCAAAATGTAGAATTAACTCAGCTTTGATAAAAAGTGGACTGCTTCCTTTTGTCATTTCAAACCCATATCACCTTGTGATACTTACAGTAGATTCACTTCAGTATGAGTCGATATTGGCTGGAGAGGAGTCTTCGTGTATTTGAGTCTGCTTCGCAAATAAAGTTACACATTATTCATATGAAGTAAAATTCACTTTCAAGTATTTGAGAAATTATAATTATTGTTTATCAGAATATTGATATTATCAGGAGGCAGGAACTGAGTGCCTTAACAGTGGCAGCAACATCGAAATTAAGAAGCTTCTAAGCTTTAACTAACCTGCCAGAGTAATAGTGTGAAGCATGCACATAATGACGTGAAACTGCCATCCTCATTACTAGATACTGTTACTGTGGCACAAAAATGGCCTAAGTCGATTTTCACACGTCTGGGAGAATAGAGAGATAAAAATGTTATGGCAAAGCAAAATAAAATCAATGTGTATCATTGCAGCTGCAATTTTTTTTGGGGGGGGGAGGGGAGAACTAAAAATGGCAGATTTTTGTTGTTTGTAACATGTCAGTACTGGCTTTGATCTCTTAAGGAACATGGGGCTTCTTTTAAGAAATGACTTTAGTTTGACTTATGTCATTTTTGTATCACACTAACAAGATAATTCATGGTTTGTTTTTTTTTTTAGCATGTGATTTTGACCTGTGATTGACTAATAAGCAAAAAAGCATAGAATTGTTTCATGTGTTACTGTGTCAACAAATCATCCATGTTGGTGTGAAATTTTAAATTTTTTTTTTATTTCTTCACTCCAGTTTCAAAGTCTGATCCAGGTACTAAAGTTAATGGTATTTTGTTTTTGGTCTTTTAGAAGCACAGGTATCAACAAATCATCTTTGCGTTTAAAAACAGATCAAAGTGGTACACACAACTGATTTATGTTTTTATGCACAAATTTAATTTTCATGATATGTCAGTGTGATATTTATACTCAGGAATGACAAAGTAGCTTTGTTGAAGTGTATGTGATCCAAGTCTTGAGTTTGGCTAGCATGTTAACCTTTGTAAACGAATGTCGCCTCAGTTCACACAATCCCACTAATCCGCTAATGCTACAATTTAATTAATGTGTTTCTTGGTGTGGCCACAGGAAATGGGACAATTGAAATAATATACTCACTGGCCAACCTGGGAAACAGGCAAGCTATGTAGGAGACAGTAACCAGCCATATACTGGTTATGTGCATCAAGTGTATGCAATATAGCACTGCTCCCTAGCATACTGCAAGCGCTAGCACAGAGAGAGTATTATTATCTCCATATCTTTATATCTTTCTGTATATTGGTGCCATTCTTGTCAATGTATTGAATGTAATAATGTATGTGGCTGGTGGCAGATGACAGCTGCATTTACAGGTTTATTTCCATGTGTTTTGTGGTAACTTCTGTCCATTTTGTGGAGGAAGAAACATATTTTTTTAAAAATAATTTTCTTTCCTTGTCTTGAAGTTGCTTCAGATTTCATGAAATGGAGCAGTCTTTGGAATAATTTTAATATAAAAGAATTTAAAACAAGCTTGATGAATTTGAAAGCTCTAAGTACTATTTCTTCATCTCCTTAATACCCTTTTGATACTTTCGTGTTAGAATTTTATGCAGAAAAAGGGATAGAAAACTAATGCAGTATCAGCCATCTTGACATAATATCATCATCCGTGAGAGCCAGTGTGTTGGAACCGTGTTATAAGATCATCACACAGAGCAAGAATGAAGAGACAACAAATTTTGTAGTGAGTAAAACTGATGCTTTTGGACAGTGGAGAAGACTGAAAACAATGGATTCTATTAGGACTATATATGTGTCAAGTTGCCCTCTCACACCAAGTTGTGTTATGAGATGTATGTTTTTTTGTTTTTTTTTCTTTAAAAAAAAAATAATGTTTTGCTCACAATGTATCTGTGTACTGTATTACTGCCAAGCAATGACCAAATATGCTTTCTTGTTTCAATCTTGCTCTCGTATGGAAATACACTAGCCCTTCTCAGAAGTTGTATTGCAGAAAACATGGTGTGCAATGTATCATTAAAAAGTGCATCTGACGTTTTAATACAAAATTGTACACCTGAGTGCAGAATGGTGAATTTTTCTCCATTGAGAATGACAATTTTAGAGCAGCTGTATTTGAAGTAGCACCTGTCGTCTGGCACCAGATTTCACCCAAGTCTCTTAGATACCTTTATTCTTGAGCATGTTTGGGCTTTTCTGGAATTTTTGTCCTGCCACAAAGTTACTGTCTTGACATCAAAGTGTGTTGCTAGTTCATAGTATAAGATTGAAAATCCAGAAAACTCACATAGGATCCATGCAAAAGACACAGGTTAAATCTCAGATGATAGTTGTTCTAAAATCGTCCTCTTTAATGGAGAACAGTTCACCATTTGGCATCTTGAGGTGCCGTTTTGCATAGAACTCTAATGAACTTAATGTGGTGAGTTGCACATCAAGTTTTCTCTATATGACAACCTCTGGGAAAGAGCTGTGTTTCCCGTTAAGAGAGAAGATACGCAACCACATCTCTGTAGATCAAAAAAGGACATTTCAGGTTTATTGTATTTACTTTCCATTACTGCCATTTACTGTATTTTGGCTTCGTCAAGCATTACACATCATGGAGATAGGACTGCCACAGGTTTGAATTTTTTTTGTGAAAAAGTTTCATTTTATGTTGTTTTTCCTTTTGAGTTTTTGTTCTTTGCCATTTTGGTTTGAGATCAGTGATTTGTTTTTAGACTTGATGTGATTTGTAATGTATGTGATGAGATTTGGTTTGTATGTTCCAATATTATTTGATGTAATTCACATGTGACTGCCATGTCAAGAAAAAAAAATAACAACTCTCTTCATATGCATATTAAAGAAAAGTGAAATGGGTTCTGTTAGTTTTTTTTTTTGTTGTTTTTATTTTAATGAAAGATTCATTTCACCCTTTCATGCAACTGATCAAAACTACAGCTTCTGTTTACTCCTCCGTCATCATCATCATTACAGTCATCACTGTCATCATCTTTATCATCATCTCCCTTCGTTTCCATCATCATCGTCATTCTTTTTTTACATTTCATTCTCACTCCCTACATTTCCTTTTCAACTGCCCCTCTCTAATGATCTGCAACAGAAGTACCTCCCACCCAACCCAAACCTTGGAAAACACCTTATACTCAGACCACAAACAGCTGAATAGAACCTGCACATACTACACCATGGCATACCGCCGAAGGGCTCGGGCCTAGGCGTTCTGATATCAGAACCTTTTCAACTGGCAAAGAACCTTTGCCATCTTCCTCTCTCCTCCTCCTAATTCATGGGTTACCACCAGACTTTTGGGTGTTTGTGTTGTCTCAGCTTGCTTACATCTAACCACCCAAGCCCACTCCTGAGCACCATGACTAGATGGATGGTGGAAGCTTATCTAGGGTATATATATATATCTACAGTAGAGCACACTCAGTAGGGACACACTTAGTACGTAGACACGTGTGCGAAGTCGGGAAGTGTGTTAGGGTCACGGGTGAAATTAGGGACCGATTCTTAGCGTCCCTGTGGTGTAGTGGTAGAACGTTCAGACCCTGGTTCGATTCCCGGTAGGGACAGGAAATTTTCTAGTGTTAGGTATTTTCGACCTTTTTTTCTCAAAATTGATCACTCATCATAGTAATTTGGTAAAATTCCTAAAATAATATGTAACATCTGAAAAATAAAATTATCATACTGAGCTCACATTCCTCCCCCTTACTAATAAAAAACGAATTCTTTATGCCTTTCCACGCAGTTAAACACGGATGCTGAGTACAGTGTTTTTGGTCCCGATTTTTCTCCTCTACGAGTACCTGTGCGGTTAATATATATTTCTGTTAATAAGTACACTTTTGGTCGGTCGCAAGGTGAGCGCAGTATCCGCGTCCACTGCATGTTCACATTAAAACGCGAGTTTTCAATTGGTATTTGCAGGGATTCCGACCTATATCTGTCCTTAATATCGGTCAGTATGTCACGTGGTAGGCGCAAAATTTCCGTTTCTTCTAAAGGTTTACGCATGTGGAAACATTCCATACCTCTTTAATCGGGAAAACACAAGTAACACTGTAATGAAACTAACATCATTCGACAAGAGAGCTTAATATGTTGGTTTTCCTGCCAAAATCTTTTTTTTTTTCGCGCAGTCGTGATCCTCATGTCAAAACTCATCTTCCAACAAAATACTTCTGCGAAACTGTGAATGCCCTTGACAAAATGACAGAAATTAGACATGGATTTTGTTAAAGAAAAGAGCTATATTCAAGCAGCACCACTCACATTTCTCAAAAAAAAACCAGTTTTGATAAACATAAGCCCTTTAGTCAGATGACGTTCGCGCTGCGCTCGAAGACAGGGCTGGGCAGCTCGACTCAAACGTTCGAGTGTGAGTGTCACCGTGTGAGTATTCGGAGCCACATAAAATTCAATTACAGAAGAGCTGAACGGGCCTTCCCGTTTCTAGGGTTCTCTCATAGTTTTCATTAATTAATTTTGCTTAGTGCTGTCAAATTATACATTATTATACTTTTCATGTGATTGTATATTTTATTATTGTTTCTTATGTTCTTCGTAATAAAATGAGAATGAAAAAAACAAAACAACCAACAACCTCCAGATGGAACGGTCCTCAAAGGCAAGGAGATAATGGCAGCCACGAGGAGGGTGGAAACAGGGTGATTTATGCTGACACTGTATAAACAGATCGTCGCGCGAGTCGGTCCTTAGTCGATCTTATAGCTGCATTACCAGCCTTTCCCTCACGAACTGAACAAGCTCGAGTTTAAAAAGTTGAGCTTTAATCGATCTTCACTGTCCTTGCCGCCAAAAGATCGAGTCGAGTCGACTTTTCAAAATGAGGGATCGGCCCACCACTACTCGAAGATCATAAGATGGCCGGGACTTCATGGAATCATGGCCAGTTGAAAATTATATCCCAGTAAGGTAGTTTTCTCCGAAAATAAGCATCCCCGAGTAATTATTTTATGGCCTTGATCCACCAAGTGGGAAAACCCGGCACCTACTTTCAGTTTATAATAGAAACAAACTATAAATGGTTGAGTTAAATACAGTACAAAACTTTCTCGCCAAAAGCTTCGAAGCCCCAAAGGACAAACAGAGAGGTTTTCTTTCTTCTTTTGCATTGTTATTTTTATTGTTAAGGTAAGCCTCTTCTACACTAAAGTCAGTCTCATACTGTTCTGATAGTGGGGACTTCGTTGGTTACTCCGTTGTGTTTTACCGCTTTCTCCGTGTGTGGTTCTTCGACAAAATGAAGAACATGTTGCATTTGGTAGTATGTACTAATATCACATTATTCTTATCACCAAACAGGTTGGCCAAAGTCCTTTCTTTTGATGAAAAAAAAATAGCTGTCTCCACTGCATGTTCACATTAAAATGCGAGTTTTCGATTGCTATTTATAGGAGCAGACACAGGACAGGACTCCGATCTATATCTGTCCAATGAACAAAGGCTAATTAATTAAACACACACACACACACACACACACACACACACACACACACACACACACACACACACACACACACAC